>JANHFX010010115.1:0-33249 GCA_027560015.1 Chloroceryle amazona | reverse complement strand
GCTGCCGTCCCTCAGCCAAACTCAGATGTGCCGAACAAATCCACTGAGCTCCAGAAAGGGAGGAGGAATCTGGGAGCGAACTGCTGCCATAAGAGCAGTGTGTGAAATAAATGCTTCCAACAAAGCTACCCAGACAGATTACAACTCCCCCCTGCCAAGGCCTGCGCTATCCAGTAGAGCAGAGCAGCTCCGTTTCTTTTGCAGGAATCCACTGGCTTTGATGTTTCTCCAGATCATTAATATCAGTTCCCGCTCTCTCTGCTACCTCCGGAGATCTGGGTGATAAACCAGCATGGAATGACCACCACAACTTGCTGTATTTCTCCCCCTCTTCCCAGGGATGGACCCTGCCCTCCCTGCCCGGTGGCAGGAGCCCCAGCAGGGACCTGGCCCCAGGGGACTCTCCCCACATTTCACACTGACCTCGTGCTGGGAAAGTCTGCCTGGGTGACCCAGCAGATCAAACTCGCGCTGGCACCTCTGCCTGCAAATGCTTCCCTCTACAACTGCAGCCCACCCATCCCACTCCACGATGGCAACTGCTTCGAGCACTTGCCTGCCCCAAGTCACTACCTACAGCCCAGCAGGTACTGCAACAAAACCATCCTGCTGCCCGATCAGATCACGGGTTGCTCTGACCTTTCTGTAAAGCACCTGAAAGAGGTATATAGATATTTAAATGCAATAAAGAAATATTTATACATAATAGTAACGAGCAGCCATTAAAGTAAATATCAACCTCTTTAAGATAAACATCGAGGTAACAAATATTTGTGCACAACTCTAAAATAAGCGAACTAGAGATGTGCAGAAAGTGACACCTGTGAGAGCTGCCCACAAAACCAGCCTCTTCGTGGCAAGCTGCCAAACACACACCAGCCCACACCGAGATGGCAACTGGCTGCCTCCCTTCCTTGCTGCTCAGTCCCGGGGAGAATAGTTGACACGAGGACCCGTTGGTAATGTGGTTAAAGACAATCACATAATAGTACTTTTAAGATAAGAAACCCATGCAAAGGCACCGCTGCATCAAACAGCTGCTTTGAAAAGCTGCTGCTCCTAAGCAAAGAACAGGGAATGCTGCAGCCTTGCTCACAGCCACCAGTGGGGCTTTGTCAGTAGATAAAGTGTGTGACGTGTTTTGGGGTGGGACATCCGAGCTCCAACCCAGAGAACATGGCATTTCTCCTTGGAAAGAGAAGGAAAACCTTCACCTTCTGTTTAGTATCCGCAGAACCGAAGAACGCTGGCACTTTCAGAGACCAGCAGCCATCACCATGGACAGCCTGAGTGCCAAGAGGAGAGGATTGAAGAAAAATCTATGGATTAATAACGTGACTCGAGGTACCAAACCTATGGATGGCACATCAGCGTATCAAGCTAGCACCAACTATCTCTATGCGCTCGCACAAATGTTTTAATTGTTTTGGGCTGACTGCTGGCCAGTATTATTTGAAAATACTATCAACAGACACACACCAAAGTACATTCTGCTTTTGTTCTGCTGCTTTTTCAAGACAGTTCCCATATTTGAACGTTCAATAAAATGAAACTCAGTCCTGTCCAAGGGTAACTGATCATCTTGTTATCTCCAGGTTTCTGCTAGAACAAAAGTCCTTGGAGAAAGGTTTCTACAACTGAAGTTCTGTTTCTGGCTATGAGGTGAAAGCTGCAGCGGTATCTGGAAGCTCATACGCTTGTTCCGTGCACAAGACTGGTACAAAGCAGCTTTAATTACTTCGTGCACACATTCTGATGGGGCTGTGCAGAATTATCTGGTAGACTCTTTGCAAAGTGTTTTCTGTCCTGACAGTCTGAGAATAGGTACAGAGAGGGTACGAACACTGGCTGCCCTGTATTCAAATGCCATACACTCGTACGCTACAGACGACAAACACGTCTATCTGTGACACGATGCCAAAGACAGCTACGGTAAAATTTCAGGGCTAAAAGACAGCCCTGCCCAGCGGTGCGCAGGTCACACCAAAGCCAGTGACGCCTGTGCCCACCTGAGTTCAGCCGAGGAAGCCCCGCGCTATGGGGAAGCACACAGCTCAGACCACAGCGGAGATGGTCACAATCTCATTTTCCAATCTCAGTCACGAGTCTCCAGCACAGCACCCTGCCACGTGCTCCGCAAGGTGTGCTAAGCCCTATTTCCAACCCTAATCCTCTCCTGAGACGAGCCGGTTGAGTACATCTCCAAGTGGCAGGTCGAGGTGATTCTGAAAGTGAAATCAGAGGTTGGCGTGGGGAGGCTGTGCCGGCGTCGGCGGCCGAGCGCCGTGCCCCCTGCGGAGTGCTCCTGCACGGCTGGCTGGGCAGCCACGCCACGGCCGGCTCGTCCCCGGGCAGGAGGAGACAGCTTTCACCTGCAGGCAGGAGTTGGAAGGGGCTTTCAGTGAAAGATCTTGTAATTCGAAAGGTTTACGTTTCGGTGGCACTGACATAGCAGAAAACTTACGGGAGGCAAGATCCCCAAGAGGCATCAGCATATCGGTCTGAAACACACTGTTTATTAACTTCAGAGAGAGCTACGGTGGTATTAGAGCCCATCCAATTAGTGAGGCCTGAGGAGTATCTGCACTCCTAAATCTCTTGGTTTCTGAAAGGGTTAAAGCTTATTATTAGCATATAATTTACAGGGCCTTTCTCCCAGGAAAGAAATAATGCACAGTAAATGCCACATTCATTTTAATAATACATGTTACAGTCTGTGCCCAACATCTGCACAAAGGTAAAGCAGACAGATTTTTTTGACATGTCCCACTCTGCCATCCAAACACAGGCTTTTTGTTTCTTAAGTGACGGAAGGTTTAATCAAGAAAGCAGGCAATTCATCAATCGAAACAAGGCTGCTCACACCGCCCTGACAGCACACACATGGTTTTATACAGAAGAAACCCGGCCACCTGTCAGCAGCACCTTTTACATCAGGATATACAAATACATTGGGTGATCAATCCTCCAGCTCTTCCCATTCATTTCTTCGTTTTCTTATTATATTTTTCTTTATGCTAGATGTTGCCCTCATTCTCTGCAGGGATAGATGGGAGACAAGGCAAGCTATGGCTGTTTATACACTATCATAAAAATTTATATACCCTTAGAGTGACTTATTTCCCTTCTATTTGAGTACCATTATTATAAATAATTTTTCACTTCATTCAGGAATTTTCCCTGTGCATTATTATCTGTGGCTGGCTGAGAGGGCTCCCTCTCTCCCTCGCTGTCCTCGTGGCTCTGATAAGCCCAAGCAATATGCAGCCAGAAGATGCTCAAGTCTGAAATGAAGGCAGTATGTAGTCGCAACATCTTAATTAAGCTGAAGGCCATGAAGTAAGACTACGCTGTGAAATAGTGAGCAGTGTCTGTCGACAGGTCTGTCTGGAGCAAGGCATTCTCCTTCCCGCAGCTGCCCGTTCGAACATGCATATTAAACCTGTCAGCTGCTCAGCGCCGTGCTCCCAGCAGCACCCAGAGACCTTTTGCAGATCAACTTTGAGGGAATTCTGCCTTTCGGCCTCGGGCGTGTGGCACGGGCTGGGACCGGAGCCTGCCGGGCGCAGGGGGCGATGCCAGCAGCGCAGGCGTGCGGGCAGACGGCAGCGGCACGCGGCAGGCCCCGCTGCGAGGGCTGGGCAATGGTTTCCTACAAGCACCCTGCCAAAGACCGCTTCGTTAGGTCACTGCACAAAGAGGAGTCTCCCTAACTCAGCGGGTCGCCCCCAGTTTCACTGCCAGGACAGCAAGCCACAGAAGGCTGGTTACAATCTGTAATTACTGCTTTCAGGACCATTTTTTCCTCGACTGCAGCTTTGTGACAACAACTGCGTCACACACCCCACGGATAACAGCCCAGTTCCACTGGGGATATATTCTGAGATACAGCGTAGGCTCGACAGCCAAAATCCATTTCACCTTCCATGAACAGGATGAGCTGTAGCTGCAAGTGTTGTTTTCATCGACTACTGAGAAAATCTTGTGTGTCTGCTCTACAGACAGAAACTGAGACCATGCTGCTGCTCTTCATTTCACCCTCCTTTCAGCCTTCCCTGCTGAAACACCCCATCCCGTCCCCACCGCAGGACTCAGGGAGGCGACACCAGAATAGGAAGAGACCCATCACAGCAGCTTTTGTTCCCCCAGGAAGCCTTCCATTTTGCCAAGAGCCAAGAGAGGGAGCCCGCAGGCCCGGTCCCGCGCAGCCGGACCAGACAGGGGTCCCGCACCTGTCACCTCGCCCGCCACGGCCGCACATCGCCCACGTGCCCCCCGGGCCGCAGCCAGGACCCCACCGCGGCAAAGCCAGGTCCCCGCACAGCGATTAGGGACGACAGCGGCAGCGCGTTGATAAATTCCCCGTTGCCATGGCACTGCAGCTCGGCACTCGCTGCGGCGCAGATAAACGGGCTGGCTGCAAACTATGCCGACGTAACAGGAAACTTCGGAATGGTTTCCACGGCGCGTCTGGGGGCTGATCTGCCTCGGCAACGTTTAAGCGCGCGGAGGGAATTGTCACAGCACCTCATCACAGCTGCTGGAAAGGCGGCAGCGGTCGGGAGCTATGCGGGAAGGGCCCTGCCAATGCACAGGATGTTTCAGATGACAAGACCTTTCCTTCAGAAACAGCTCGCAGCTGCAAGAGCCATTAGAGCCGTGCAAGCACGGCAATTGTGTAGCAGCGTGTCTGGAGAGAACGGGCAGTTGGGGCTCAAAGGAGTTATGTGCTTTGACTGAGAGGTGCTCGCGCAGCCGTGCAGGACTGACGCCATGCCCAGCTCCACAGGCCTGCTCTGCCCTTCATCTGCAGTTACCTGGTAAAGCACCTGGCTCCTTTGCAAAATGGGTCACCTTCCCTCGGCAAGCGGAGGCAGGCCACGAGAAGTCCTACAGCAGGGTTGCTGCCTTGATGTTTGTGCCTTTGATGCTTCCTCAGGAGACAGAGCAGCTTCCCGTGCCCCACACAGGACTGTCTCATCTGAGCACCAGAACACACCCTCCCTCACACTGCTAAATCTGTTAGGGCAGGAGAGGAACTAGAAAAACCAGCACTGAGAATTATGCAATTGTTATATTCTGTCTATTTAGGAACCCGAAGCTTCAGCTTTAGTCAGAGATTACCTTTTAAACAGCCCTTTGATCATGGTACATGAATTAATGCCACGTTCCCACGTTAGAATTGTCACTCGCTGTTAACAGCAAGAGCCGGTGCATGGCACACTTTTCCCATCTTTTCTTCCCTGATTACACACAAGCACTACCTATTGTAGAGCCCGCTGACTCCACCACAGCTGACGCTTCTGGGTTTCCAAACTGTCCTGAAAACCTCCTTCAGCCAGATGAAGGGGACATGCTTTCATGAGGCTTTGACAGAGCCAGCTTTAAAAACAGTATTTTCTCCTCTTGCAAAAATGGCATAACAAAGAGAAGCCTGTGGCTAAGTGTGATTCGACCATGCCTATCACAATATTTGCTCAGGTGTAATGTTACTCCAAAGAAATAATAATAATAATTCCAAGCAAACCTCTCCAGCACCCAGCACTCTCAGCTGAAGCACAGAGCATGAGCTGGCCCCACAAGACAAGAGGCAAGAAACACACTCTTGTGCCACAGCTGTGACTCACGTTATTTTCCTCATTTGCCAAACCAAAAGTCCTCCTGCGGTGGTTTGTGAAGAGCTTCCAGGCCACAGAGCGCTCGGCACATCCAGGAGTGACAGACTGTGAGCTACAGCTCTGTAAGGCATCCCTGCCTCTCACTCCCAGAGGCGTTTCTTCCCAGGTCCCAAGAACCAGGCTACGTTTCTTTTTAGCTCACTCCTTGAAGAAAGCAAGTGTTTAGCAGCAGGAACTCCTCCAGAGGAGCAAGTCTGGCAGGGACAGCCCACAGGGACCCCAGCTCCAAACTGAACCTGTTTGGGCGGTCCCGAAACACCACAAGAAGTCCCTGTACCTGCCTGGGTGGAGGAATGGGCTTGATCCTCACAACTCTAGTTAAATACACATTTTCCCCGCAGACCACTACTAGCTAAAAATGAAAACCAGCGAAGTTATTCATTGGCAGGATTTTTCCACATTGACATCTGGAAACTATCACTAGTTCTAGCACCTGTACGCGAGCCTGGAGCGGTGAACAGAGAGAAAGCTGCAGCTAAAGAGACCAAGCGTGCACGTGCAAGCACGTGCTTCTTAAAAATAACACAGAATCCCCCCATGCCCTAACGTCTTATTTGAAATTTGCCCCAGTACAAGACAAAGCTTCCTATGCAACGAGCAGAGATCTTCTTATGACTCACCGTGAAGATGATGAAAGAGGTGAGGAGCAAAGTTTGTGTCAGTATTGGTTTCCATCAGTGCTCTCATCCAGCACCCTGAGGGCTGTGGTCACCCCAGTGATCAGTAACCTTTGCTACCAGTAACACGTGTGCCCAGGCATTTTATGAGGTCTCTCTGCACCCCTTTTGCTCTTGACACTTAAATGGCACTGAGGAGAAGCTGGACGTGTTTCACGGGTACCACACACGCAGCTGTCTGCACAGGCAGGGCTGCTTTGCTTGGCTACACTTCTGATTACACAGAAGAGCAAAGGAACCGCTGCGTGCGGCCGCCTACCTGAAATGGCGTACAAATTCGAGTGCTGGTGCTCCAAGTCCAGGCGAGTGCTGTGACTCTTCCCTCGAAAGCTGGCAGGGAGCGTCAGCGAGATGTGCCTAGGGAAGGGAGATGGGAACAGAGGTGACATTACTACAGAGCACATACTGCTGCCCCTGAGGACAGGGATGCCAAACCTCACTCGTCACCTCTCCGGCCGCAGCAGAGCACGATGCCCTCCCTCCCAGCAACGCCCTGACCAGCATTCCTGCGGACAGACCGACGACCCCTCGGGCAGGGACAAACAGCCAGCGCCAGCTCCTCACCCAGTGGGACACAGCCCAGGAAAGCTGCTGGGCAGGGGAGCACTGGGGCTTGGACAGCACGAGCAGGGCTGCTCCCCACAGGGACACGGCTCTGCCTCTGCCACCCAGCCGGCCATGGAGCTCCCGCGAGACGCCTGCCAGAAGAGACTTCTTCCCAGTAACCATTATTGACAGCCCGCAGATCTCTGCTCTGTGATCAGAGATACAGGCTCTTCCCTTTTAATTCCAGCCTGTGTTTTTCTAACGCTGATCCCAGGTCTGTGCAGATTTTTATAAAACATTATCATTAATCTTCGGGACTGCGCTGCCTGCTCCCAGAGAGGCTTTGTGGAGCACAAGGCAGTGGCAGCAGCTACCATTTCAGAGCAGCAAGAGCTATTGGATCCGGCCAGACCCCTGGCATCGCCCTCCTGCCAGGAAAGCAAGGTGGCCTCGGTGGCCTCTCACAAATGCCCGCGAGAAAGGGGCCTACGTATTCTGCAGCAGAGCATCAATCCACGTCCGCAGCAAGCAGGGTTTATCTATCGAGCGAATCATCTGGAAATTATCTGCCTTTAAAAATAGGACACACTTTCTGAAGAACTATATATTTTTAGCCCTCGATGCAGCTGATGTGGAACAGCATGGATAAAATAAGAAAAAGCAAACATCAGTCTGAGTTTGCCTGTGCTTCCCAAAGCTACTTCTAACCAAAAAAAGATGGTGTGAAAATATTTCTGAATTTGGCTAACAGTTTGACATTTGAAACACAATCCATATGAGACTCTGTGAGCAGAGGCAGGTTTGTCATGAACACACTTTAAAACAGAAGACCATTGCCTGTAGGCAATACATGCTTTTCATTTGTTGTTTTTTTTTCCAATAGCAGTATCCAAAAATACTTTGAGGCACCAAACCAGCTAACAGAAAGACTTCTGAGTGTCTCCTGCTTGTATGGGGGACTGCTTCCTTCACCCCAAAAGTAACAGTGGGAAACCCTTGGGAAGTAAATAAAGCAGATCTACTTAAAAGGCCATTTCTGAGCAGAGTATTTTAAAATTTTCTAGCAGCTTCTGCTGCAGGAGAGGCTGAACCTCATCCCTCCAGACAGCCCTGCTCCCCCACCCAGCTCCCAGCCGGCCAGGCCACCGCAGGCTGTGAGGAAGGTGATGAGTGACCCTCAGCCAGAGGACCGCAGGGACAGTCCCAGCTCTGCCCCAGCACCATGACAGAGCCGCTGGCCCCAGGAACACGCGCGGTGCCTTCCAGCAAGGCTCCAAATCCTTAGTTGTCGAGGGACTTTGAGGCGAGCCCCCAGCGGCCGCTGGCTGCTTGTGCGAGCGCCATATGCTGAAGCACCGCGCACGTTCCACGCGTGTAATTAAAATGAATCGCTCGCCGACCGCAGGACTCTGGCCACAGACGTGAACGCGGTGCTGGAAGATGACGCATCCAGGCCTCGCTGCCTGACTCCGCAGGGCGTCCCCCTTCCTCTCCATCTCAGGAGTTTTGACCTGAAAAGGCAGGCTGAGGTGTCCCCTCGCAGCAGGGGACGGCACAGGCTAGGTGTGGGATGCACACTGCAGCGGGCTGGCGGTGCTCCTGCCACCGCTCGTGAGCTGGAAGTGCCAGCGCCAGCTCCCCCTCCGTGGCCACCATCCATCCACCTCTGAGGGCGGACGAACGGGCGTTTCATCGCTCCCACCGAGCGGCACCAAGAGCCAGGTCTCCCTCTCCAAGGACAGCACTTGGCTGCAGGACCACAGGATGGAGGGCAGCGACTGCTAGGAAGACATCAGCTCTCCACTTCCCCTTCTTAAAAGGATAACATTGTATGGAAAAACAGGAAACAAAGCCTAATTTATTTTAAATTAATGCAAACTTTGGCCAGGATCAATATAACTTATACCTAAGTTCATCGCATAATGCATTTTCCTTATGCGCTGTGAAAGCCAAACCGCTTTGCATTGTAGAAGACAAAAAAATTTAAAAAAAAAGAGGCTGCTATTGAAAAGCAAGAAAATCCCAATTACAAAGTCCCCAAGTTCCTAAACACATATCGTGAAAGTATGTGCAGCTCTGCAGCATATGGCAAATCAATTACTAGTTTAAATTTTAAAACAAAAACATGGTAAATGTGTTGCAGAAATAATCAAGAACAACGGTTTGGTTTAGATTACAGCGGCCACTAGAGTTTTGAATACAATTAATCATCATTCCAGGCAATGGGAAGCCATATTGACACTTATTCCTAATTTGAATATTTAATTAGGGTGAAGTTCTTCATCAAATTATCACAGAACTGGGAGGAAAGCCTAAAAGATTTAAACAATTACTACTTTAACCCTTCACCAACTGCTTACCTGTGAGCACAAGAATCTTTTCCTCACTCTGCAAAGCAAGAACATCTTGGGCAGCACGAAAAGACGGTATCTAAAAGACACGACAAGTACCTGGGAAAGGTACACGGACGTTTGGCATCTCGCGGGGCTTCCTCGAGATGCCAGAGGGACACGGGCTCCTGACTGCCTACGCTCGACCTTTACCAGAGCAAAGCTTTCAGGCCAGATCTCCATTTTAGCATCAAGTGTGGTCCCTACTCTGGCTTTCGCGTTTTGTTTTTCTCCTTCCGTTTGTTTGTTGGTTGCTTTTCTTTTGTGTTTTCAAACTGAAGAGCCTGTCCAGAATCACCCGCCAGCTCCACGTGCCAGGGGAGACCGAAGCACCGCTGCCTGGTCCTGCCCACCCTGCGTGGGGCTTTTCCAGCCCCTGCCCTGCACTGGGAGCTCACCGCACCAGGACCCCAGCACTGCTCCGGATCCACCACACCTCCCACCACACCGCGGGCATCCTCCCTCCACACAGCTCTGCCTCAGACCGCTCAAATATCCCTTTATGTGCTGTATTAATCCATATAAGAAAAATCTCTTTTAATGAGCAGTGATATAGTTATGAACTCTCTAGAGCCATAATTAGAGCAAACTAATTGAAGTTGTGTTTTGACACACTTTCCAAATTCACGGGTACTGCATGACATATTCACAACACTACTGCTGCACAGCCATGGTGACAGCAAAATCATTAGGCTAATAACTCTTATTTGCATTCTTATCATGCCAGCAGCATGCCGTTAAATACTGCTTCAACCAGTGCTCATTTACTCTGAAAGTTTCCACTGAAAGATATTAACAGTAATTATTAGTACTTTAGTGGAATCTCTGATGTTAAGGAATGGCAACTCACATTAACTATCCCCGTGCCAATTAACTTCCTTGCAAACTGTCACAAGAAGCAGCTTTCCTCCTCCCCGCCGAACAAAAGCCACATGGCGGATTTGGTGCTGCTGGGAAGGACGGACAGATGGACACGTGCCCCGTCAAGACCAGCCGTCAGGGCTCCAGCCCGCGCTCCCCAACGCCAAAGTCAACCCACGCTGGAACAGTGTGGGTTAACCATAAAAAAAAAATATTTTTCCCTAGCATACGATAATTTCCAGGCAATTTAGGATGAAACAACTGCAACAGCACAGTTCAGGACAGGGTAGGTTTAATTACTCTCAACTTCAGTTTTTATTTTAGTCATTAAATCTGCAGAATACGTCTACATACGACAGCAACAGAAGCAGCAGCACATGATGAGAGAGATCCTTCACATGCTAGCAAAGGCAATTTTTGGTCTGCACACATTATGGCCACTTTTTTGAATGTTTTTGGAGAGAAACTCCCATAAAACAGGCCCTGGAATGCCCGACAGGTCCAGATCAGTTATTAATAACTGTCTGCAGGAAGGTGATGGACTGCTTTTGAAGTTAGGGGGCAAGTACTCATAAAAAGTAACAAAGGATCATAAGGGGAAATGCCAGGTATCAAAGGATGCTTCAAAATGCATATAAAAATATCAACAATGCAGAGCAGAAGAACACCACGAATTTTCTGCTTTCCAACTGGGCTGGACGAGCGTGGTAGAGAAACCGGGCAAAACTTTTAAGAGCTGCCCCGTGTTACCAAATGCATTAGAAAGCACATTTCGTGCTGCAGACTGGAATTGTCCTGTTCTTTGATGTAGCACTGTCACACTGCAATTTACTTTAACTTAAGAACAGCGCCGGAAAACTTGCAGTCTCACAGAAATACCTGCAGATAAAAAGAATTGCTGCTTCCATAATTAACGGATTATGGAAAGATCACACCTCGTGAAAAACGGAGGACAGAACAATTAAATTCCAAGCTGGAAACACACCTACAAGAAGTTAGTATCAGGCTGCAGCTCTCAGGAAACAATCAACTTGAAAGCTTTGCCTATGGAGGGAGGAAAAAGCCCCTTGCTAAGAAATGAGCTGCTGGACTTTCGCTGACAGACATCAGAGGACCTCTCAGCAACTGCTCACTCTACCAGAATGCGTTTGCCCAACTGCAGCTTACAGACAACACCACAGCAGGTATCTGTGGCTCCAGCGGCGTCCAGAATCCCATCTACAGTTTTTATTCACAGTCCTTAACTTTTACTGTGCGACGCCAGAACACCTACCTCATACTCCAAAGAACTGCAATGAAAACCAAAACTGTATCACCTCGGGTAATGGACTTCATTCCAGACAATCTATTCTAATCGTGTAAACCAAATATTTAAATACTTTCTAAACCCCCCTGACCCTTTCCTTAAAACCAGCAACATATGGGCTTTGCAAGCATTTCATCTCATTCCAAGCTACTAAAATATCCTGTTTCCCCAAAATCAATGAGAGCTGGTGGTGCCAGATTCAGATTTTATAGAAGCCCAAATGCATGAGAGAATGAAAAAGGGAGTGAGCGACTCTTTCCACTTTTAGATTGACCCGTTTAACTTTCCCAGCTGTAGGACGGGAGAGGCCTGGCTGCAGCAGGCGTACGCGATGCGCTGCGCACGGCGCGGCTGCGCGTCCCCTCCCGAGGCGGTCACGCCTCGGACGCGGGGGAAACGGTGCCGCGCTCCTCCGTCAAAACTGAAGCCATCGCCAGCTGAACGGCAAACGCCGGTGATGCTAACAAGGGAGTGTGATCTACTGCGGACCGGCAGCCCAGAATGTAAGGCTTAATGCAGACTGAAGCTCCTGCAGCTTCCTCTGTACGGGGATTAATTTAGATCAGAGGACTTCAGTAACCAGGGCAGAACAGCTGCCAAACAATAGAAAAAACCCAACAAGTTTAATTTACACTGCTTGGAAGTCTGAGCTGCAGCCCATTAAATTGTTATAGGCAGAGGACTGCATCAAAGAACTAAGACCTCATACTGTAAGCATGAAGTGCTTATGAAGTGGTTGTCTTAGATGAGCGGCGCAGCGTCTCGGGAGGCTGCAGCGGGAAGAGCGCAGCTTTCCACATCCTTCACCAGCTACTCTCCAGAGTCAGGAGTTTTCAGATAATGAAGCAGTAGGGAAAAATTGCCAAACAGCAGAAATACTCCAAAAAGATAAATTACACACGGTGTAAGCTTCCTCGGTTAGGATTTTAAATTCTGTCAAATTAATCAGCACAACAAAGCCTGGGCTCACGCAGCTGATGAGAAGCATCTCTCTGAGGCGAGCCCCTTGCCAGGGCCCAGGGGGGGCTCCTCCCCAGGCAGACCCCGACCCCCCAGCACCCGGGTGCTGCTGGCTCAGCGCAGCCCAGCCCACGGGGAGCAGCGACACCTCCCCTGCAGAACCTGCTAAACAAATATTCCACATAAAGACTCATTTGGGAAGACCATGTTGTCAGCACTTTGCCAGTAATAAATAACGACAGTCCAAACACTTTACTAAAAGCAATAAACTCAAGAAGTGTTTTGGAAAATGGTGAAAGTGATTGATTTAAAGAAGGAAATATCTGAACACAACCACATGCACTTCAGGGTGAAAGCACAGATTACAAATCAACAGTGGCAGAGATCATATTAAATAGCAGACAACACAGAAGTTTTAGGGAAAAAACACTCAATTCCCCCCCAGGGCTTATTTAACAACTGAGTATATGGCTTCTGTGAATGAATACCTTCGGTTTGTACTTAATGACCCTACGCAATACCCCAAAGAAAACATGCCTCCAGGAATATTGCTATACCAGGAACAGGGCTCTATAAAGAAAAATGACTCTAAGGAGATTGAAGCCTCTTCACTTAGAGCACTCCTCAAATTTTTCAGTGTATCCTCCAAATCAGCTAAATCAATCAGACTACTTCTAACTACAGTTAATGTTGCTCTTTCTCAGCTGCTACAAGAGGATTCTTGTGCCTGGAAACCACTCAGATTTTTTAACCATTTTTTCCTAATCATCATTTTCTACCACTAAAACATACTGGACTGTGACCAATTTTTGCACGTCTTCATCCAGCTGAGCTGGAGGCGAGCCACATGGTCAGTGCCATTTCATAACAAAGTCCTTATGGGAAACAGACTCTCAACAAACACGTGCCAGCACCTCTTGCGCCCTCAAAACAACCATCATCTTCAGATTTGCAGAGTGTACATGCAGCACGGACATTTCAGCCTTACCACCCCCTGGAAATGGTCCAGGGAAACATCTCCTCCAAGCTCCAACCTACTGTTTCAGTCATACATAGCTACTGCGATGCGAACCCAGCCTTGTCCCATCCTCGGCCTCTCGCAGGGTAATTTAAAATCTAGGGATATTGTGCTGTATTTCACCATACAGGTGATTTCAGCATTCAACACAAACAATGCCCTTTATTACTTGTAAATCAGAAAGTAGTTTTACTTCAGAGCGTGTTTGTTGGTTTGATGAAACATCAGAAAATGCAGCTCCACCAAGGAGGAGGCATTTTGCGGAAAGGATCAGGCTGACAGAGATCCCACTGGCAATGTTCCTCAGAGCAGTTTCCAATCAAACCAGACACATCCATCCCAAAGTACTCCTCGTTTGGTATCACTTGACTCAGATGAGAGACTCTGAGACAGATCCCCTGACCCTGTGAAAGTCCCCTGGCCACCAGGCCACCGGCAGTGCCTGTCTCTGGTCCAGAGCAGCTTTCCTGGCTTTGTTGTGCACCAGTGCAGAAAAGCACTGAAACCCTGGAAACTTTTCCTCTACAGACTCTCCATAAAATCTATTTTAAAGAAAAAAATAGCATAGTTATTTCTAAAATAATACTCTTGCTACTTAAAAATAGGGAGGCTAAAAGGCTTCCCCCTTCCCTTCAATGACCCCACTGCGCAGAGTTGAGAGCAGCTCATGGACAGAGTGAGCTCAGGTCTCTTCCACCCAGGCTCCCAGTGCTGCTTTATTAGCTGCCACCTCTTGCACATCATCAGCCTCCAGCAGAAAGCCACACACTGATCACATCCCAAGCTTACATGACAAAGTTCAAACACCATTAATAAATCAATTTGAAAAATCAGACTCCCCTGCCCAGAAAGGAAATTCTTACATTCCTTAACATTAAGCTCCACTGGGAGCAGAGGAACAGGAGTAAATAGTTTTCCTTTTCTAAGGAAGGGCATCTTGACTAGTTAAAAAGTAATTGGGAGCACAGGAGGAAAATTTACACATCCTGCTCTTATCTCACAGGTTTAAGCAAGGCAACTGCTATCTTCTTACCAAAGCCAGAACAGCGTTTTTTCCCTGGTGCAACACTCCTGCCGGATCGGTATTTCAAGACCGGAGAACTTGGTGGCACAGACCGATGGTGCTCAGCACAAGGAGAGGCTGCGTGGGGAGGGAGGGCTGCCAGCCACGCTGCAGACCCGCAGCTGAGAGGGGTGGGAGCTGCAGCACAAATGAGCCTGTTCTGTGGGTTCTTAGCCACGCGGATCAGGCAGGAGGTACAGGCACAGCAGACCAGGCATCCCACCAGCCCTGCCGCCTCTCCTGGTCACCAGGCACATTCGGAGGCATGGCACCTGGGGCTGACACTGCTTTGCTCACCTGTGTGCCTTTCTGGTCAGTCCAGAGCAAGAGCAACCAACCTGCAGCTCTGTCTCCCAGATGGCAGCGGCACCATGAGGCCCACTGAGACCTGCAGCTCGGGCTTGCCCCCTGCCCCAGGACTGGCCTGCCCTCTCTCCTGCTCTACCCCTGCGGCTCTCAATCAGAACCACCATGGAGACATGCCACAGGCATCCCAGGAAGACAGTTGGAAGAGCTCTGCCCTTCTGAACCCAAACACTGAGCGGCCAGCCGTGCTGAGGCAGGATATGAATACAAGCAGATTGCAGCAGGATCTTCCCTCTCCCTGGTAAGCCATTAACCTTTCAGATGACAGCCTTGCAAACTAAATGACTGAACAATTCCCAGGGTCAGCACAGATCTACATTTTCAAAACCTGACATCAACAAGTAAAAGTTGTGACTGAATCCTGGTCTCTCCGAGAGGAAGATTAAACGCCTGTGACACATCATCTGCAATCAGAGTGCTCCATTTCCCAAAGTATCCGTCACAGATTGATAACATCCACGCAAAAAGTTAAGTGCAATTATGTCTGTCACTGTAAAACACACTTCAGCAGCACTGACTGACATCTTGCTTGCAGCTGACAAATTGCGATAGGGCTGTCTGAGTGATGGTGGCAGAGACTCCTGCAGCACCTCGGCAAGGGGAGGGAAACGCGTTCCCTGACCACAGAAGCCACGCAGCCGCACAGAGCGCCGTGACCGGAGTCATTGCTTAGGCAGCCACAAGGCAAAATGGTTTGAGGTCAGCTCTGCGTGCATGCACAGAAGTCAGGGGCCTGCTCCCAGGAGGCTGGAACTGGACTCATGAAGGGGAGAACATCACACACAAATCCTGCTCTGGACGACTCCAGCAGAGCTTGAGGTGTGGAGGGGCCCGAGCCCCAGGGCGCTGCTCAGCAGCTCACAATACGTACTCTTCTCCAAGTCCCTGGCCCACGCACTGGCAGTTGCTGATCCGCAGGCTGGGAGAAGCAGAAGTGCAAAGGGCAGGCGAGTCACCTGTCCCCAGCACGTCCTTTGGGGAGGATTACCTTCCTCCCCACAGCGATGTCACCGCGCAGCGCCGCAGGGTGCCAGCCCTGAACACAGCACAGCTACTGAGGGAAGTTACACCAGAGTCTCACTGGTGACTCGTCAACAGAAGTAGCTCTTTAGCAGCAGCCCTCTAGGATGGGAAACCGCATTTCTCCAGGCTGCCATTAGTGCCAAGAAGCTGTCGCAGAATTTGGAGAGAAAAGACAGTAAAGCGGCTTGATGCCTTGCACAATGGCAGGGCTGTGCTCCACAGCACAGCATCCCATCCTCACCGGGATGCACAAGGGCTGCCATTAGAGACCATTAAGCCAGATGCCTGCAGTAGGAAACACCAAGGAGAAGAAATGGCTGCAAAGTAACATACACAGTCCAGCACGGTTATCAAACAAAGCCTCCCCTTGTGCAGTTCCAGCCGTGAGCCCTAACCCCGTGACACAAGTGGCAGAAGTAGCAATGCTGATGTGCAACAAGCTGAGGAGGTCAAACCTCTGGCACGTGACAAAACTCTGATGTGCTGCCGTTCACTGCCATCAGTAACTTTCATCATGGATCAGAGGGGGGACAGTGGCTGGTGCAGAAATAAACATCTCCTGCGTAAAAAGTCCTTCCATTTAGGAAGGCTTTGCTTTGCAGAAGCTCACTGGTGCGTTTTACTGGTCTAGTTTATATCCAGTGTTAGCAGTTGTTCTGAAGCACCCAAGCATACCCTCTTGATTTAGAATTATTTTGTAATGCTAGACAGCAACTGAAGAGAATAGCTTAAACATCCAAGCAGCCTAACGGCAGAATCTCCACCATGCTCTCTGCTCAGCGCTGCGCGTCAATTTTCTCTTAGCACTCACAGCAGCACCAGAATAACTCAGTGCTGTTCCCATCAGGATACATCCACACGGAATAAAACAGCAAACTGGCTACCAGCATAATCTCATTTCTCTATGGTGATGTAAAAATAAGAGGTTACTTGTGACTACAATCTTCCACAAACATTAAGTGTTGAGTAACTCACCACACTGCTGATAAAGTATTAGAAAAGGCTTGCGAGTAGTATGTGTTCCTCATAATAATGACATATTTGCAGGATGCACTTTTATATACATTTCTATTTCTTAAAAAAAATATATATTGGATAATAAATAATCAGAGTAAAAAAAAAACAAAACAAAACACCAAACAAACAAAAACCCAGACATGAAAGATGCTTTGCATGATCGGGCTGGTGGTGTAAAAGTTACCTGTAAATCATACACAGGGCATGCGAGTGGAGCTGGCTACAGACAGGTGGTTTTTACTAGGAGGCATTAATGTAACATTCAATTATTCCACTGCATACTGGCTGTTTTAACTCAGCCAAATTAGAATACATTTTATATTGACTATTTTGACATTTGCTTTATTTGGCAAGTAAAACAAAACTGATCCAATTTCCTTGCAGCCATTGTAAACCATAAACTGTACAACAAGAGGTTATAAAATATATAAGCCTTGTAAACACTTCTTTTTCAGACTGTCGCTGATGCTCTGAGCTCTAATTCTGGCCCCGTTCCCAACAGCTCTGACGCTGCTCTGCAGCCTTCCCTGCTTGGCCATAAAGTGACCCTTCCACACTCGGTGATTAAAGGCTGCCACTGACATTCTCTTACTATGATAATTTTTTCTCTTTATTGTGGAAATCTGCCCAGGCAGGAATTTCTTGCAGACAGAAAATGAAGATCTGTGCTCTAAAATCAAGACATCTTTCTCTCTGATCTCGCAAGGCCTGGGCAAGCATGTAGCTTATGTCCAGCGGAGCTTCAAAACAACGTACCAGGTCCCGGTGGGACGGGCCGAGATCTCCAGAAGACTGCTGGCTTTTCATCTCTTTTGCCCCCACTGCTGCTTGAGAAGCAAGACAGCGTCTCTGCCTGCGGTGCACCTGACAGTACAGGACAGCGGGCAGCGTGCCACGGCATGGCAGGCAGCCGAGCAAAACTCTCAAGGAAAGAAACGCCCAAATGCTTTAGAGCTCAGAGAGTCACTGCGAGACAGCAGATTTAAGTCTGGGTCATGGGTAAAGGCTCAAATGTACACACTTGCCTTAAAGAAATACCCCACAGCTTCTTCAGGAGAGGTCTGCAGCAGTTTAAAAGTGTCACTCTCTGATGTGACCTGTAAATCAAGACTCTGAAGGACGCGAGTATTTTCCACCCATTTGATATAATCACCTTTGTATACGAACCGATCCCCCCGGACTTCTCCACTGTCTCCTTCGAAATTCTAGCTCTAGTTATTGTAATACTGTAAACCTATCTGCAGTGCACCAAATGCCTGCTGCAAAAAATACCTGTTCCCTTAATTAAGCAAAACCCCAAAGGGATGCACAGAGAACGTGCTGTCCAGCAAGTGCCTGGCCCAGAGCTCAGTCGATGAGCCAGTCTCACCTGGGTGCTGAGCTTCCATAGCAGCTGCCAGGAGTGCAAAAGGCTCAGTTTAACCTCTCTCTGGGTGGGACTGTTGCTTAATAACACTGCTTTGTGCACCAAGCAAGCTGTCCATACAGGACTACTGTTATGTGAAAGTATACGCAGGGGTGCACACACTGACAGACACGCGTACTGTCTGTAACACGGGGAACAGCCCGGGCAGACCCTCCAGCAGCCTCAGCCCAGGGGTGCTGCTCCGCTCAGTGGCTGCAGGATGAGCGCTCTGCTCTGCGTGCTCAGTGCTGGCGGCACGACTGGAGCACGGGAGTTGGGTCCAAGAAAAGAAGCAGCAGTCCCAGTGCTTCAAACCATGAGTGAACTGATTCTGGAGAATGAGCCAAACTTGTCTCCCTGTGCATTAAAATCTGTCTGAACGCTTCTCCCTCCCTTTGGTCAAGGAGAGAACTTGGCTTGGCTATTGCTCTGGCCCACCTTCCAGAGGAAACCCACACGTGCTTGCTGGAAACTACAACACCCTGCGCAGTCCAAAGCCAAGAAATGGTGTAGTTTGCTCTTTTCCTTCCTCTGCAGGCTTCCTCTTTCTGATTTCTTACCCGTATGTCTTTATAAAACAACAGCCAAAGGAACTTCCAGTAGGCAAATGCTTGAAAGAATGCCACATTCCCTCACTATCAGATCATGCCACATAATGGCTCATACCCCTGTGGGGCCCCGGCCTCGATTCTGCCAGGCGAGGTCAGTGACAATGCAGCACACAGCATCGAGCAGAAGCAGCTGGAAAGCAGAGAGCTTACCTCGGCAGGTTAGGAGCTGGTGTCGAAGATGGTACTGGGGAAGGAGTCGTTGCTGGCTGTGACGACTCGTGGTTGCGTGGAACTCTGCCCATCCGGTACCAAATGCCCATGTTGTTCAGCTCCCTGTGTAACCAACAGAGCAGACATTAACGCTACAAGCAACTGCTGAATACACGCACACATACCAGGCACTGATGTGCTTCACAAACACCTTGGTGAGAGAGAGACAGTGTAAGTGGGGAAAAAAAAAAAAAAAAAGAGAAAAAAGGAGGTTAGCCAATTCCTACATCAAACTCAGCAACACTTGTACTTATGTAGACTCTTCTAATGACAAGCTTCAGCTCTTGCAAACTAATGCACAGTAATCTTAGGAAAACAGGGTGCTTAGCCTTGGTATAATTGAATTTATGACAACAGCTCCTGGAGTGAGGGGTACTTACCCTATGAACGTGTACTGGGGGGGGGCTTGTTTAGATCGACCCAGGATTCGGATATCACAGATTGCTGCCTCTGTAGAATCTCGAGGGATGAATTTAATGCACAGCCTCTTCTTTCTGAAAGCTATTTCTTCTGTAAAAACAACCCAGGACACAGGATGGTTTTTATGCAAGATTAAGGTATAAATGTTATTTATTGTCTCTCTAGATATTAGGCAGATAATTATAGCAGGAACTGCAGCCAAAGGACAGACATATGTCAGCAAACCAGACAGTGCAGTGCCATTTAGCAACTGCAGAAATCTTCTATCACAGCTCTCTGTACACGGTGTGAGATTTGTTATTAGGTGCTGTGAAAAACCAACACTACCCACTCCCCTCTGCAGAGGAGATAAGGCATCGCATACGCCAGAGAGCACTGCACCACAGCACGGCAACAGCAGGTGATTTTTCCCACTTCCACATACCTCTCACATTTGCCTTCTCTTCCAGAGGTAATGTTTGCCTTACCAGCATGGAGAGTCACATCTAAATATTCCTCCCACAAGCATCGCCTCTAGGAACATACCTGCAAGCTCCTGACACAACCAGTCAGTTTATTCTGTCAACCAAACAGAGGAGGAGCAGGCAGAGACAGACTGCCACGAGGAATGGCTGACAGTAAAAGCTGGCTGCCCCATTTCCATGCGTCCCAAGCATTAACGACCCCTCCTGACTCAGTCAGCAAGCACTAAAATGAAACTCCCACCGTGTCTGCCCCAGTATCTTCATAGGGATAAACCAGATTTACACAGCAGTAATTGCCAGGACCTCCTACGGGGCGACTGTGCCCCACTGACCTGTGTTCAGAGGGCGGATGGATCTGCAGCGTGGCCCTTTCCTGCCATGCACCGCAGAGCAATTTCACTCGTTTCCATGTTATCCATCACGAAAAGCTCAAGCCCATCAGAGTTAAGTCTTATCTGCATAATGAATTCATGTATACGCACGCTGTCTGTGCACGCAGACACAACTCACATCCAGCCATGGGGCGGCCGCACAACAGGTGGTACCAGCACACAGATGTAGCTTTGCGGTGCTTGGAAACCACTGCTCTATCCCACCCTCAAGGGTGCCCGAGGGTCTCAACGCAAGCGAGGTGAGGTTTCCATTTGTGAATGCGGGCACTTGAAAGACACGACAGAAGTCTATTGATAAACTGAGAACCTAAAGTGCACACTGAATGAAAATCTGGAAACAACCAACAGCTACAAACAAGTGCCTGCAAAATCAAAACCCTCCAGTTTAATATGAATAAATATCCTCCAGCTTAAAAATATGCTCTCACTTCAACAGATGGCAAGCAGCCCTGTCTCTATAGGCTCCTCCCGTTTCGTAATCCGCCCCTTGGAGAAAGCAATCCATCCCGGGCGCTGAAATGTGCTGTCGCACCAGCACCAACGAGCGCACAGACAGCACGAGGTGTGTCACAGCACAGCATCTGTGCGTGCAGCTCTGCAGAGACACTGCTGCTGGTTAGAGGTGTCAAATACCTGCATCCCTCAAGTCAAGTCTTCACCTGCTTTAAAAAAATAGAGCTTTTATTTGAAGTGCCTAATACTGTTTTTAGGGGCCCAGGGTTTAAGGCTTCCACATCTGAAAGTTTTCTCAGAAGCCAGTAAGGAGTACTCTCATTTAATGTATCAACTACAGGTGAACTTCCACTTAGAGGAGAGCAGAGAAACGGGTATAACCATGAATTTAACTCTCAACAAAAATCAGTGCCTCTTATTTGACTTTCACAGTAAGAACAAAGCTGACTATTTGCTTTTGTCCATGGTCTCTTTCACACTTGGCTAGTCTGCAGCAAACTTGGTTTAGGAGCTGGACTCGCTGATTACACATGCTTAACCAGAGTTAATTTTAAGTAAACATATTATAAACAGTCAATCGAAGTGTGTTCGCTCATGCTAACAGCGGCAGGGATACGCACCACTTCATTAATACAGACAGTGCCTCTGCTTTAAAGATCGCATGGGCTGCAACCCAATGCATTTTAAATTAATTACAAAGTCCCCTTCCACCTTTCCACCAGGACTTCCACAAAAGTTAGAGCAGTACGCTGCAAGCGTCAAGCAGGACAAGCTGGTGACTGCCCCAGTGCCACATGTGCCCAGGAATTCTGCAGGGAATGGGAAAGGGGCTGCGGAACCTTTCACTTCTAGGTCACAGGTTCAAATCAGAACCAGGTTGGTGGTGGCTGAAACACCACCCTCATCTGCTGCAGACCCAGGTGAACCAGGGTCACATAACTCCTTTCTACTCCTAACTCGGCTGGATTTCATCACCGATGAGCCCTGGTACCAGCCCCGCTCTGGGGCGGTGGTCGGTCCCTCACACCAGCACACGGTGTCCTGCAGCCCTTCCGCACCCGGCTCCCGTGGGGCTCGTCCCCAGCCTCCTCTGCTCCGCACGCCCAGAGCACCGGCTGCCTGCTGCAGAGCAGAGCTGTGACCAGACACGGCTCCAGCTGCACGGCCACCGGTCTCAGGGGACCCAAATACACTGTCTGGAAACTGTTGGCTTAAGCGTTCCAGCAAAGCAATTCGTGCTTTGCAGAAATGACGATGGCATTTCCCTGGACATTCCACTTGTGCCCTCTCTCAGCAAGCACAAACACCCCCACCAGCCTCAGCACAACTGTGGGACGTGGGCCTCCATTTGTTCACGGCAGGAGGTGTAAAGTTGGTGAGCACAAACCCAGCACCACGGGCACACATCCTTCCTTTCAGCACCCGTTTGTGAGCTTCCCTCATCACAGCAGCTCTGCCCCACTGGGCTGAGCCCACCTGTGCCAAACCAAAGAATGAACTCTTCTGTCCTGCCCCGGAGCTGTGGCAGTCAGGCCGGAGTTTGAAAAAGCCTGAGGAGAAGGCTTTGGAAAACCGCAGGCTGTTCCATAGCATTCCAGAGCTGCCCCCAACAGGCACGTGTAACCCCAGAGAGCACAGGGCTGAGAGCAACCCTCTGCCCAGGACACAGCCCCACACCACCCCACCACACAGGCACCAGTGGAGCGGTGGCTCCCAAGGCACGGGACTGAAGAGCAGATCTCAACTTACGTGTATCGATGGTCTCCTGGATGGGGATGAAGCCCACGGGTAAAGTGTCCTTGATATCAATGAGCTTCATATCAACCAACACATTGCCTAAATGACTCTTTGGAGAGAGAAAAGGAACAGTTGACTATGACAGTGTCTTCAAATTCAAACCCAGTTCTTCTCATCTGCTAAACCCCAAAATGACTTGTCATCGTATCACCAACTTTGAAATGGTGAGGAGGTTCCGAGACAACACTTGGAACTGTCCCCGCTGTGGGAACTACCTGATGACTGACTGGGAGACACAGGACAACTTTCAGTGTTTGCAGAGTCTTACACCTCATGCACTGACGTACTTTGGAAGCTCAGAAGCACAACCTAATTCTTCCCTTTGGAAAGACCGCAGTTTGAAGTATCGCCTCCACCAACTCATCCACTAAGCAGATCACCTTAGCTCTCACGCACTCTACATCTGCAACAGCAACACAACATCTCCCTGACAGTAACAGCAGAAAGCATTAGGGGAAGATGGTTCATGCAGACGCAGCCAAAGTTATTACATGCATTAGCTAATTAGTACTGAATAGACATGGTTCTAGCTCCAAACGCAGGCGCACTCCAGAAGAGCAGGCCATTTGGAACGAAGAACTTCATTTGGAGTCTGTATGAATTCTGAACTGATGCCTTGTCCTATTAATCAAGGTTTGAAGAGCTCAGAATACAACTCAGAATGACAGCCTCCACAATTGTTTAGAGACCAGATTTTCTTTGCGGTTCTCGTTAAAGCCAGCATTGCTGCCAATAATCTGGATTCATGTATGGAAGAAAAACACACTTTAGTTACCACACAGACTTTATAAACAGAAAGGCAATACAGAACCATTAAAATTTCATCCTAAGCCATCAAACCACATCGGTGGGTTTTACTGTTACCGGTTGCTAAGTATCTCCTTTTTATCTGGCAGAGTATTTCAGGCAAACCTCTGCTCTCTGACTATTACACTGAACTATTTTTAAACATATTTCAGAGGCTGCAAATTTAAATAAGGGGAGATCAGGTCATGGAACTGCAGCAGTGTCCCACCACACACACACGTGGCACACGTCCTTTGCTCACGCAGAGCGGCCAAGGCCAGGCAGCCCCCACCTTCCTCCATCCTCGCTTTGGCCAGGGCACCTCAGAGCCAGCAATGCTGGACGCTGAGAAGCCTGAACCTCACAGTTAATGTGGTCCTGGCACTGCAAATGGTAGGCAAAGTGGTCACTGCTGATTCATCTTTCATGTTTTATTTATCCAAACTGTCTGGCTGTGTTACATCAGCATGTGACTTTCAGTGGAACTGGCACTCGCTCCTGCATCAGCAGCAGATGGGTAGGAAAGATACCTCTGGTAAGTTCAGGAGCTATGAAATACTGGGAGTAGATACTCAGGGGAAAAGGGAACAAACCTCCTTCTTTGTGAGATGCACCATTCTGGGCCCTCTCACGATGACACTCAAATACCAGCAGCAACCTCATAATCTGTCAAATACTGTGAGCTGTTGAGAAGGATGGTTCTGATAAAGAGACACTACAGACTGTCTCTGTCATAAAGCAGGTATCTGAGGTGCATTAACTCTAACTACAACATGTTCTTCAGGACAAATAATTCCCAGGGTTTTGGTAAAAAAAAACCCCAACCCTGAGCAGTAAAACTTCCAACCCAAAGCGCAGCAACAATGTCCAGTCAAGGAGAGCCTCTCATCCCAGGTGAGAGCTCTAGGTCACTGCTGCTAGAGAGGACTGAGGCCTTTTAACCCTCAGAGGTCCCCAGTCGGGCAGCACATGGTACCCTTGTGCATCCAGAGTGGACTGAGAAGGGAGGGAAAGCTCTTGCTGGGCTGAGGACAAGGGTGCTACTCCCCACACAAGAGGAGAAGGCTGCTCCCCCACCACCAGGCCACCTCCTCCCAGCACATCAGCCTGCTTCCAGCCTTCCCGCCGCTGGAGGACTGGGGGTGCTGATGAGCTCCAAGTGCTTCCCAGAGGCTGGCAGACTGGCACCAGCACCTACCGGTCTGGTCTCTGCCTCACAAAAAGGTCTCTCGCACACACAAAGCTCGTGGCCTCAAGCAGCACAAGTGTATGTTCTGTCTTGCAGGGTTGGAGGGTGTCCTCGGGGAGCCCGCGCAGCCAGCCAGAGGCGGCTGACCAGCCTTGGGAAGTCCACCCTTGGAGAAGAGAGGGTGCCCATCGGTAGGGCCGTGGTGAGCCACGGGAGCACGGGCTCCGTGGCAGCGCCCAAACACAGGCTGCTGCCCAGAGCTCTGCCAGAAGCACCCGTGGGTCTAACGCCACTGACGCGGGGCGCGAGACAACCTGGGATGGGGGACAAAGCGGCTGGCCCCACACCCCATCCACTGGGCTGCCGTGTGCTGGGACCCACCATTCTCCCCCATGCTCCCTTTAATTCACTCCTCAATATGAGGAACACGTTCCCAAACTGTGCTGAGCGGAGGATTCACACCAAGAGCCCAACCAGCACCAACTGAGGGTATTTACACTGCCACTGGAAGCCAGCAGTTGTTACTATCTGTGATTATTTCTGACAACCTCACATTTAAGGTAGCCACAGATAAACTTTACACTTAAATCATCACAAATCTTTCTGTTCAGTACCCTCCCTGCCTATTTTGGGGCTATTATTCCTGCTACTGCAGGTACTCTGGGATGAAAGGCACAATTATTGTCCATCCACCCCAGAAGGAGACATTTCCCATAGCTCTGGAGCTCTACTCTGATCTGGAGGCAGGCAGGGAGGCGGATGGAATAAAGGTCAAATGGTAGGAATTGACAGCCCCCAGCTTTCCTGTCAGGACCCGTCATCAGCCTCTGAATGTCAGTCGCTTTTCTGTTCCCGTCGTTGGTGGAAGCACGAGTGCAAAATGGTATCTCCATACCCTGACAACCGAGCCACCGTGAATATCCAAAACACGACAAAAGGCAGGATTACCCACTAGATGGAGTGCATTCATTGTAGAATTACACGTTCCTCCAGAAAAGAGGAAGTTTTCATACTAGCCTCAACCAAAAACACAGTAGAAAGCATCAGGCTCTCACTGCACATGGTTTCCTCCCCTCCACGGGAGATGTGGGCAGACAACTGCCACTCACCATAAACTGACTGATATTTAATAGCCATCCTAGAAGATGACAAGTATAGGGTAGCAAATGCACAACAATGTGAGCAAATTTTCAAGAATCGGCATCAAAAACAACAAAGAAAGAAAGGTTAATCCTGCAACAAAATGTCTGTGATGCCCCTGGATTCAGAAAGGGACATTTCCTTCATCATCACTACCCGCAGCACTCGCTTCTCTAGGCAGAGTTAGAAATTGTCCAGGATTATGAGCTGCTGCAGCGGGCAGCGCTGGTGGGAGGGGGCTGCTGGAACACGAGCATTCCCTCTGCTGCTGCTTTTATTGCAGATTTTGCCAGGGATTTCTTTCCATGAGGAACACGGACAAAACGCAAATATCCAGCCATTGCAGCTCGCCTCCTGACTCACCCAGACTCAGTGAAATGCCTGCCTGAATTATAATTGGCTCCATAAAATGAATCATCCCGTGGGTAAGAGTGTACCAGTTACAGACGCAAATCATGCAGACACACAAACGGACTTACATTTTCTTTTGAAAATGATCTCGTGAAGCAGAGGTATCGTGTGACCTTGGATTTAAATAAGCCATCTTTCCAGAGGTCAGCATCCAAGCCATCTGCTGTTTGTGCAACCTGGAAAGAAGAGACAGAGGGAGAGAGGAGACATGTGAGCCAAGATAAAGTTAATATATGTGCAGTACTTCTGCAGACCTCTTCTAATTAACAGTAGCCCGAACCCTCACAGCATCTCATTAGTTTCTTCACAAGGTGCAGTGCAAAGAACTTCCAAGAGGAGGTATAAGGAAGTCCTAAAAACACTGTCTCTTGGGAGTCTGTTGATTAAAGATGCTCTGACAAAGGCTACTCTAATGAGGGAACAGCAACTTTGGTTACAGCCTCCAAACAATAGTTTGGAGAAGTCAGCACATCGAGGCTCTCATTACCACCCCACATGCAAGGGCACACTGGGGCAAGCTGTGAGCAGGGTCTGTGCAGACAAAGCACACCAACTGCCCAGTCTCAGTACTTCACAGAAAAGCCGTTGAGGAGTTCCAGCTCCCAGGACAAAAAGCTGCTTCCAGCAGCTGGGGAAAGCCCTGGTCACTTGTGAACCTTTGTGAGGACGCACCCTGGATCCTCCCTCTCCAGCACAGCCCTGGTCCAGTCAAACCGCTGGCACACACCGCAGAGGGCAAAGCAAATGGACCCCGGGCCCTCCGCTGAAGAGACAGAGGCGTGTGGAGGGAGAGGAGGGCAGGAGAAGGTCTCAGCTTCGAGCCAATTCAAGGCACAGGCACGAGGCAGCACACGCCAGGGAAACGGCTCTGCTCTACCAGCAGCCAGGCGCTCACCCCGCACAGCGCGAGCTGGTAAGAGCCCCTGCCCACACAGCTCTGCGGTCAAGAGAGGAGAGAAGAAGGCAAAGACAAGGAGAAGGGTAGCAGAAATAAGATCACCCCAGCAGGCTAATGCCCGACTGATGGCTCCCAAGAAGAGGCTCTAGCATGGTCTGAAGCTATGCTGAAGCACAGCTGAACTTCCACCTAATGCCTCTCAGATGGGGGCAAACTGCTCCAGTGCAGCTCTGCCACATCTAATCTTACTGAACTGGGCAAGACCCTGGCCCCAGAGCAGCCTGATAACAAAGAGCTGACATTTGTTGTTACTGTCTGCACCCATGTTTGCTGAGCAGAGACTGCGCAGGGTGCAGGAAGCAGATGTGTGATGACAAGACCCTCCAATTATCAGATGTGTGGAGAGAAAAGTGCATTTATTGTCCGATACGGGGAGGTGAAGTGCATTGGCTGCTCTGTGCGTTTCAGCAACTGCTCTTCACAAGCCCCTGCTCAGCCCAAGCCCCCGTGCAGCACCCACAGCTTCTGCTGTCGGGCTTCTGCGAAGAAACACACATCACTTTTAAATAAGAAAATTCTGAAACAGGGTTTTCGTGGGATTGTTTGTTTCTTTATTATTCCTTGATTCAACTCTTTCCTAAATTGCTAGTTTAGGAACATATAAAATCCCTCTCCTGTGGGTAAGTCAGCCCTGGAGAAAATATACTCAGAAAACAGACTGCTTACAAAAACTGCTGGCCTATAGGGACACTGAGCTTGAACTCCAGCCCCTGTTACAAACAGATTGAGGAACTACAACTAGATTTAATCACTTTGTGAATTAATATGGTTCTAGTTCTCCATTTCAGTTTTTCTCCTCTTAGCCAGTTTGGGGTTTTTTAATTTTTTGTTGTTGTTCCCATGTTAAAGATGCTCAGAACTCAACAGGCAGCAACAGACCCAGTCTGCAACTGGAACATCAGTGCTATACCTCTGACATTTCCCCACGCAGCTGTGCTGCTGGCCTCTGCCCGCCTGCCTGCCCCGGCAGCACCGTGCCATCCACGGAGCCTTGCAGGAGGACAGGAGCAGTGGAGCAAAAAGCAGCTGGGGGTAAGAGCTCACCAGCCCCACGGAAACAGCAGCAAAACCATTTCTGCTTCTGCCAAAACACAGCAGTTGCGGGCGACATCCTCAGCAATTAACCCTGAGCGCTCTGCCGCCGCATCGCCCTGCTGAAGCCTTTTTCCAAGCCTGGAGAAGGTAAGCGTGCATTAACTTGTCAGGAAACTCACGGGGAAAGAAAACACGGCAATACAAACAGGAAACTTCTTACATCATCTGCTGGGCTCCTGCGGGCAAGGAGGATCCCCACCACCTCCTGAAGCAGCGTGGCGTCACGATGGCAACGGGAGGGAGTCAATCCGGAGAGGCCAGGGCAGACCTGTCCAGCAGGACAGACCCTGCTCAGCCACAGTTCACCACGTCCCCTGCTTGGCTAAGAGGCAAGGAACGTGTGGGACCATGGACATGGCATCCGGCACCGGGCACCCAGCACCCCAGGCACTCGGAATGGTCCTTCCTCTCATGCGGCTGGGGGATGACGTTCCTCAAGCACATGCCACAAAGAGATGGACAGACACCCAGTAAAGAAAGGTGTCCCCCACCGCACCCCTCCAAGTGTGGGGTGATCTACCCACTGCCCAGCTGTCAGCATGGGGCTACTGCTACCACAGGACAGGACTCTGACAAATGTGCACCACTAAACCACCTGCCCCACGGGTGGGTCTGCCCTGCTCCAGCACAGCCCCAGGAGAGCAGCACACTCAGGCTCTGGCCCCAGAGCAAACCCCACCACAGGGCTGGCGTTCAGCCCGCAGCAAGGAACGCGGCTGCACAGGAACAACACCTCGCTCCTGCCTCCCACCTCTGCTCTCTTTCCTCCCCACCCATATGCTCAGTCTTGCCAGTTCGGGCAGATTTTCAGGAACCTACATTCAGACACACTGTACATTTTGGCAAAATCCAGTCTCTGGTACTTCAGCTGCTAAAAGCCCTGGCTAGTCGTTACAAGCATCAGTAGCTGTTTTCTAAGAAAAATATGGGGATTTCTGAGTTATTACAAAATTACCGAGGGACATTTGCCATGATTCCCCTGGGTCTGGTACCCAGAACTCTGCCACCCCACGACCTCCAGCCAGGCCGTATGCCAAACCCCGGGGCTCGGGCGAACCTGGGAAATGGACCAGGACACCCACCGGGCATTCAGCTCACAGCTGGGCTGAAAGCACTCGCAGCCTCAGCTTGTTTGTTTTAAAGAGGGGAAAATGGAAAAGGAAGGAAAAGAATATGCAATGGCTGTTCATTGGAGAAAGGACATGGTTGAAAGGGAAACTGGGTAAAGCCTACAAATAATAACACAGCTGTGTCAGGAGAGAGAACTGGACTCTCCCAAGCAACTCCAAGTTCCCCTGTGGAACTGAACACTGCAGGATGATGCAGCAGAAGGCAAAGCGATCAGATCCCAAAGGGGAATACAACAACATCCCAAGGCAAACTGGTGCTAATGCTTCCCAAAAGACGAGTGTGGCTCATCAGAGCTCCAGAACCCCAACTCAGCAGAGGAGCCACCTTCCCAGACATCCAGGCAAGAAAAGCCCAGTCCTGTGTGCCACCATCCCATGGGTCTGGGCACCAGGACATCCTGCCAGAGCGGCACCCAGCGTAGCCCCACCACAGCCAGTGCTGCGCAGTGGAAAGGAGCCCGACTGCGGCTCTCAGAGCCGGGCTGCTGATCTGTCAGACACGAGGCTGAGGGAGTGAGCGTGCGGAAGCCACGCTTGGGGTAAGACAACTGCAGACAGGTCCACAGGGCCCACAGCAGGGACTGCTGGCCCCAGGGTCAGAGCAGAGCACCCTGTAAACAGAGAGGAGGGCAGAAGATTCATCAGCCTCCTCTCTGTGCCCCCTAGGAGAGAGCGACCCACATTCACAAGCATTATTACAACACCACTGTAATTGGATTAAGCCACAGGAAGACTCTTTTATCTTGTTTAGTTTAAACTGCTGGTTAGTGCTGAAGCTCCCTATTAAACCTCAGACAGGCTATCTGGGGTGAGCGCACTCTCTGCCCAGTCATTTAGGCAGAATGCAATTCTGTTATCACAACTCTCACATTGTCCTGTGCTCCTTTATCAGGGCAAGCAGCTAATTACACAGCCTGGCTCACACAGGTAATCAGCACTGAGAAAAATGCAGTAAATGCAAAAATCTTCCAGAGCCTTTTCACAATTCCCTCCCTCAGGTCCTTCCCTCAGCCTGATCCATTCTCTCCCTCCTCACACTGAGCAGGGCACGCAAGGATCCAGAGCTGAAAAGGTGCGAGCAAAGCCTCAAGTCAACTGGTTTCCACTCCCGACCACACAAGCTGTGTGGCTGGAAACCCAAGGTGTGATGTAGCACAGCTGAAGCAGGATACATAGAAAGGTGAACGGATGGACTACAGGCTCAACCTTTCTGTATCGAGCTCTGCAAGGTCAGTGGTTTATGATATTTCACTGTTTGGGACACTAATATACAGGGAGAAAAATCATGCTGCTGGTTACACAGCAACTAACCCAAGGAACAAGCAGCTGTTAAACAGTGACCTCCCTTTATCCATTCACACATTCATCTCTGCTGTGCCCAGCTGCCTTTTCCTGCTGCCCAGCCTCCTGTCAAAGATTTGTTTAGAGGTCTGCGTTTTCTACACCAAAATCATCCTTACAGTTTCAGCTGGATGCAAAAATTTTTGCTTCCCATTCTGGAGCTTCTCATCACCATTGTGCAGCGCTGATGTGTGGGACTAAACAGCTGAAGCGGGATCCATTTATTCTGAGATATAATTTGTGCAGTACTTAGGACTCCTTCAGGATGAATGTTACTAGGATTATTAAATTTGCATGCCACGGTGGCCAGCTGTTCCCGAAAAACCCTCCTCCAGGTAATTATGCTCCTCTGGAGTGGCACAGATGAAGTAGCACGATTGCACCCACAAACCTCCACTGAGGGAAAGCACTGAGTGCTGTGGGCCGAGAGGTGGGCAGCTCGATACCCAATTACTTCCTAAAGCACACGTCTGAAGGCAAGCCCTCTCTAGAAGAGATGCTGTTCCCAGCAAAGCAGAGCCTCATTAGCGCAGAACCAAAGCAGTAGCAGCGGCAGCTGAAGCAGCTCTACTTACTACATCATAACCAGTCGGCGCCCGGTTCCGGGAGGCAACCACACCAACGCCCGTGATGGGATCCATCGGCAAGTCGGGCAAGGCATCAGAGAGGTCTCGCACTTCAGGCATTATGGACTGATCCTGAAAGAAAGGAGCAGAATTAAACGGCTGCTCAGCAGCACGCCGGCAGAAGACAGCGAGTGCCGAGAGCCTGCATGCATGCACCGAGCCTGTGCTGACACACCACGGACGGCCAAGTTAAACATGGGATTAGGCCAGACACACCTTCTGCACTTTCATTTGCTTTTGATAAGAGGGTACATTTGTGCAATGCCCAATAGGTTTGAAAATTGGACCAGCAGCCTCTTCTGAGATTAGTTTTGTTGTTTCCAGGATACTTATCATGGGCTGGTCTCCATCTAGCAATGATGGGAAAACTCAAGCTCCTTCCCAAACAGAGGGCAAACTCCATCAGTTGGCTGGTTGAAGCAGCTCTGCCATTTTAAGCAGCAAGAAATCTGCTCCCAATGGCTTCACCAGGAGGTTCCCCATCCACTGCAGGTGTTAGACATGCTGGGGGTTCCCCCACAAGCCTCCAGTCCCTTTGCACCCTCCTGAACCAGACCGGTTTCATGTAGCAGCACAGATGTATCTGGCACTCTACGCAAAACCACGCTTGCTGAGAGAGCCTCGACACCAGGGGAGCACACGAAGCAGCACAGGATGATCTGATGCAAAGCAGACAGAGGCTTTGAAGAGGCCTGAGCATCTTCCAGGAGAAGGCAGACACCACCAAGTACTCCAGAGGAGGGAGATACGCAAGGGGGGATAGAAGCAGGTAACACCAACCAGTTCCGGAGAGATGCTGTTGCAGGAAGCAGGAGAAGAGGACAAGAGAGCTGCTGAAGCAACTCACTGAGGAGGAGGAGGATGGGGAAAGGTGCCACTGCCTCAGCATGTGGTCTCCTGCAGAGGCAGCCAGTTAGGGCAAGTCTCCTCCAGCTTTCAGGCAGGAATGCCCCGGGCACCACCCCCCACGCCCCCCAAGATAAAGGGGCAGTGCTTTGTGTAAACAAGCGTCACTGCTGAGCAGCCAGATAAGCTGTGAACCAGAGCTACCTAATTCAATTCCCTCCTCAGAGCCATTAAACCCCAGAATTTCTAGGCCGTGTAGACGGCTGGTTACTTACTGCTTCTAGAAAAGGCAGAGGTGAGTGCTGGTGCCAGTGGGACCTGGTTTACACTTCACAATGCCCAGTCTGAACAAACATCGTGCTGCAGGCAATAAAAGAGAGCAAGTCTGGGCCCTATGTAAATAATAACAATAAGAATGTCACCCGAACAGCCAGACTACCTGAGGAGTCCCAAAGAACAGAAGCTAGTGACCAGTATGGTGACCACACTATTGCCAGCGAACCAAACCCAGGAGAGAACTCCACTCTGGCACCTAGACGAGCACCCAGCACACACACAGCAAAGAGAACACGCTCTGCTCCCTACACGGTTTAAGCCTCCAACCTGAAATGCACCCTGAGCTGTAGGGGCTCACCCAACCCTCCCAACAGGCTCCCTGTCCCCAGGGCAGCTGAGGAGCCAACCCCCTGCCACCAGCCACGAATGCTGGTGGCACCCAGCGCAGCCCCAGCAAACGCTGCACCACTGCCCACACCACTCCACCGGCTCACTCGGGGGTCTGGCAAATATCAAGAACCCACTGCCTAAAATGCACGGTACCAAGCAAGCACAATGGGAATTTAACCAAGAACGTACAATCTGTTCTTCACACAGATGTACGCTTTCTGAAACTTTTCCAACTCTCAATAATGTGATGACTTGTTATTACACACTGGGAGGAGCTGGGAGATAATGGATGCTGATATGAGCTTCTCTTAGGCCATTTTGAACTGAAATCCAGGTATGTGATGATACTCCCCAGCACGCTACCAACACCACACGGCAGGTTCCAGCACGGCTGCAGCTGCACC
>JANHFX010010111.1:0-12941 GCA_027560015.1 Chloroceryle amazona | reverse complement strand
GAAAAGATGGTTTTGAGAATCTTTGTAAACTCTACCTGTAGCACGAGACAGTGGTCCTTTTTTTAAATTATGATTATTTAATTACATAGACTTCAGCCTAACTTTGACCAGTAAGAAGCAAGAAGATCTGCCAAAGAAAATTCTTCTCTCAGCAGCTTAATATAACACTTGAGTCTTGAAACTGTACTATCAAAAAATACTTAGAACTTCAGATCACTAGTAAATTAATATTTTTCTCCATGTTTTATTTCAATGTTGTGATTCATCGAGTTAGATGTACCATGTAAAAACCATCATCAAAATGTCAGGCATCTAAGAACAGCTGATGTCAGGCTTCCCTGCTACTATCTTCCATCAAAACATTGAGTTGAGAATTAAAAATCGTTCCCTGAAATGAATGGTGCAATTGGACCAAATATTCTTTCCCTGCTGCTTATTTCAACATCAGTTCCTACCTTGTTATTATATATGTTGCTTGTTATTTCTTTCTTCACAAATCCTTTCAGAAGCTTTAGATTATTTTACTTGCGTATACAATTTCATGGAATCATCTCCAAATGGGTACAACTGACTTAAAAGTCCCAGACCAATTTTGAAAATGAGCATGGTTGTTTAGCAGCTAATATTCCATGCAGTCTCAGATAAACATTTTCAAGAGCTTCTAAATCATGTTGTCATGTTAAAATATTTGAACATATAAGAAGAAAGCCTTATGCCACCCACCTAAAAAAAAAAAGGGGGGGGAAGGGGAGAAGAACAGACGGCAAGTGTGAGAACTAAAGCCACTAAAAAAAAGATCAGAGGACTGGGGCAGAAGTTTCAAAACTTACTGCCCTGAACTGTCATCTCACTTCCTCTGCTGGGAGTTAGAGTATTTAGTGTCCACTCAGAAAAACAAAACAAAAACAAAAACATAAACAAAACAAAACAAACAAACCCAAACAAACAAAACACAACAACAAGAACAACAAAAAACAACAAACAACAACAACCCAACCATGTCTCAGACAATTCAATGCAAAATCTGGTGCCTTTTTTTTAAAAAAGCCCATAAAAATGGATTTTCACTACTATGACAGGTTTTGTTCTAAGGAGGCTGTGTTTGTGACTTGAATTTCCATTTGCTGGTATGGTGTGTTGTCAGAGGAGAGAGGACTGCAAGCCATCCTGTAGAGGCAAGGGACATTGGTTGGAGTGGTCACCTTTTAAAGATGTGATTGTGGTTTGCAATGGTGTGCCAGGGCTTATCTTGAACCATGCTGTGACCCTCTTATCAACCTCTTCCTAAAATTGTTGGGGTCTTAGGACCTTCTTTTCTGGTTGGCAGGATTCATTCAGGGCTTCTGCTGTCATCTGGATGACTATTTTACCAGAAATGTACCTGGGATGCAGAATTTAGAAGACATGAGTGATGGTGCCATTTCAGCAAGATCAATGTTAGGGTTCATGGAGACACACACACAAGCACTGGTGAACATAGCATTGTCTCCCAGCAGTGAATATACATCAGAGGAAGTGTAGAGGTGTAACTATTAAGAAAATTGTTATTCCAGGCCTCCTTCTCATTGAACCACCTGGGGTGAGTCAAGGAAGCTAGGAAGGCCTGATGGCCATTCATTACAACACCCCAGACAGCTTCCAAATTTTGCTGTTGATGTCTGGGCAGGGAATTTTCACCGTAATTTGCTAACAGGAAGTGAAAAAGATCTCCTCGCACCCCACAAAAATCCCTTTGATCTTGAAAAGGCAAAACATCTGGTAGAAGCACAAGTGGCATCTCAGTTGATGTAGGTCAGCATCTCTCAGGCTGCAGCCAATCAACCCCATTTCTCTTGGTCAGTTTTGGCCAGTGGCTTGGACTTGGAGAGCACATGGGGTGGCAAGGCTCACTCTCTCTGACGATATCACTTTTCTTCTTTCACATCAGAAGGTGCCTGGAAGTGCCCTGAATCCTGCGACTCTTGCTGCCTGGACTGTTTATGTCTGGACCAGAAGTAATCACCTTGTGCAGCTTGGCCAGTCATCAGGTGCTACTTGCCTTTTTCAGTCATCACTGTGCTATGCAGGTCTACCAAGGTCTATAACAGCATTGAAGAAGAAAGTGATTAGTGACCCACATCAGCAACCCTTTATAAAGAAGAGAACCTTTGCCCTGAAATTACAGGGAAAGTTCTAACCTTCATCTAAGTCGGAAGCTAGTCAATAAAATAAATCCATAAGAATTCTATTGCTTCCCATTAATTCTCCTGTCTAGATGTTAAGTCCTTATGACCTTCAGACTCTCCTTCACTCAACGTCTTTATTAATTTTTACATAAGTTAAAGTTAATAAGTCTTTATCATCAGATATTCCAGTTGGACAGAACAATCAAGCCTGTAGGGCTGATGTTTTTGCAAAAGGTCCCCTTGAATTAGTTGTTCCCTTGCATGATCTTCAAGGTTCAGTTTTCAGAAGAAAAAAAAAGAATTTACATGGGTCAGATTTGTCAGTTATAGCCTTACATTTGGGGTGTCACGGCAGTTTAGAGATACAGGCTAAGATTCACCAGGGGAAAGATGCATGAATGCAAGATAAGTCTGTTTGTCATGAATGGTCTAGAGCATTTAGCTCGTCTCTTGAACAAGAAGACGTTGATTGTGAATACTGAAGAGATTGCAGATTTTCAGTTCATTTCAGCTGAATTGAGCCCAGAATATTTTTGTCCCATTAAAATATTTTTTTTTCAGGAAAATATGCTTTGCCAGTTCTCCTACAGAAGCTACTAAAAGGAAAATGGTATTGAAATTCTGGTGAAGCCCAGTTCTCTTGCATGTGTTGTGCAGATGACTTTTAGTAATTGCTGAGCAGATACATCTGATTTTGTTCGTAGAAAATGTATAGGAAAGGTGTTATTTTAAATCAATTCATTATCAATAGTTCCCTGTTGGGGAAAAAATGACTGTATGATGTACTGAGATGGATTACATACAAATGTAAATGTATTAAATGGTATGTATTAAATACATATGTAAATGGATTAAATACTATTAAATGAGATGGCTAAAATACAAATGTATTTTTAAGTGTCATTGTAGAGATTAAAAAATACCCAGAGATTAAGTCAAAAACTTGCTTTGTGAGCAAATCTTTTGTAATCAGTATTCCCTCTTTAGCTTCCTTCATCGCTTTAAGGAACTTATTAACTTCTCCATGGGTCAAAAGCATCCTTTAACTTCAGTGGATACAGAGTTCTTCTGTGCCTTCCACATCAGTGTCATCCCTGATTAATAAAATGGTGATTATACTGGTCGTCAACCTCACATGAAGTTTGGGAGGCAAAATGCCATGAACAATTGACATGTGCTTTTATATGCCATGTAAGTACCCACCTTAGATTATTCAACAAACTCTACAACAAAGCAAGGAATTCTCCTGGAACATTTGATTATTTGCAAGCAAGTTTGAACAAAAAACTCTCAAAGTAGTTTGAACAGATGTTTTGGTGTCCACTCTTATTGAGCAACTGCTCTTATTCCATAATGTATGTAAGTTTAGAATTTCTTCAGTCAAGGGTAAGACACTTTTCTTCTCATGCTCATTGAAGGGTAAGATCATCCTCACAGATGTCCAACATGAAGATAGAGACACAATGTAAATTTACATACTGTCATATTTTTCAGCAATCATCTGTAAATCCAAGTCCAATGCTCCACTTCTAGGTCAGTAGGGCCCCAAGATCCAGTTTAAGAGCATAGCTTGATTAGCTTCTCCTGTGTCCTTCTCCACTGTGCATTTCTGTTGCTGGGCTTCCAGAGACCTAGGCTGAGATGAATGTTACTTATAAATAGTTATTCACTAGTGTCTGTGTGACATCTGCCTGCATAACTTAGAAAAAATAAAACTCTCATGACTGTGTGACTGGAAAGAAATCGTGTGATGAAGTTTACACAGCATGGCTCACATTGCTCCTAAGCTCTGTCTTACCTGTATTTGGGGCTGCCACAGCTCGATTACTTGAATGAAGAAAGCAGGCACTGTTCAAGCCAACAGCTATAATTTTGCATTTGTTGACTGGACAACCACAGCAGGACAGTTTTGTCTCCTGGACATTTCATTGTCACAGCACTTTCTTTTTCCTCATCTCTTGCACTTGCCTGCCCTGCCTCCTGTGCTCCCTCAGCCTGGTTTATTTGATTTATTTTCAAGTCACCGGGGAAGCTCAAGTTACAGCTTTGAAGTAAGCAGTGACTTCAGGGTCCTTGGCATGCACACACTTCCCCTGTCTAAGCCACATCAGGCGTTGCCCACTCTCAGAGAGGCCCTTCTCCTGAGTAAGGGAACAGACTTTTTTAGCTCTTGATCTTTACAAATGAACTGCCAGCCACACATCAGACTTTGGGGTTTCATTCATTTTTTTTTTTTTTGTATTTTCTGGTTCAAGACATGTATAGCTATATCGGTTTACTTTAAAGTTTGCAAATTATTGGTGAGATAAGTAAATAAATAAATAAATAAAGTCAAAACAAGACCTACTAATAGCTGAACTTTATGCATCTTCAATATATTATCTAATTAATATCCCAAGCAGTAATAAAAAGAATTATATTATGAAAAGCACTGACAAAGATCCTGATTTGGAAGTTTTCCTTCTGTACTCAAATTTTCAAGTGTAACTTTCCAATAACATACTTTTCCTATTCAGTTTCCATGTGAGAGTTTTATTGGACTTAGAGTGAGAAAACCAAAGGAAGTGCAACCCTTGCAAAGTACTTAGGCAGACAAATCATCAGCATGGCATGATAAGAGGTTATGCAATGCAGGACAGACAGTAAGCATAAAATTATCATCATTACACATTTGTTCTATGGTGAAGCGGTTGCACTGGTTTGTTGCTGTGGCATTTTTTGGTGGTGGTGGTTTTGGTTTTGATTTTGGTTTTGTTTTTGTTTTCTATTTGCATGCATAAGCAAACCTTTTATCACCTGGTGAACAAACTGACTCACAATAAGTCATATACAAGAGTGTTTTATTATCACTTCAGGTCCTGTATGTGGAAGATTTTTTCAGCCATATGACTATCTACAGGTTATATTTACAAATGTTGATTCTATCTTACTCTGAAAAAAGATGTTGTAGGTTGTTTTTATTTGTTTCTAGAAGCTTAAGATACATAAACTGCACCTTTCTAACTCACTGAAACTGAAGCTGACATTATTCTCTTGAAACTTTCCTTTGAACGCTCAAAAATCTAATCCAGATTTTTAAACTCTTTCTTATAGCAGTCAAGATGTTTTAGATGACAAAATTATCTTTGCTGACTCTCTCCATAAAAGCAGAAGTGCATTAGTACCACTTTGTTCTGGTCAGTCCAAGCATCATGTGACACACAAAGCAGCTGTAGGTTTGATTTATAACCAGCTTCCAAGCTGCATCAGAGTCTGTACTGAGGAGAAATGGAAAGAGAGGAAGTGCATCAGGTTGCAAGAAAACTACTTTGTTTTCCAAATATAAATACTTAGCCTTAATATAGCTTAATTTAATAACTTTTCTTCAGTAAATTGGCAGCAATATACTACTGCATTGACTGCTTCTACATAGGTTTGAATATACAAATTTTAAACTTTTCCCTACTGAAAATTTGAAAAGGTTGGAAAAATACTTACAAACACATGGTCTAAGCTTCACCATTTCTAGCCAAATCATCAATACATCCTTCAGTATTTGTTTCTTGTGGTGCACAAACTGTGTAAGGAATGCCAGAAGTAGCAACATCTGCCAAGAAAACTTGAAATTGCAAAAACTGAAGGATACTTCCCGGCAATTTAGAGTGCTTGAACTTCAAGCAAAGCCTTGGAAAACTCTACTGAATTGAACAAGCAGTTTGTTCAGAGTCTCAACTGTGTCTGTCAGGAACTAGTCCACTGTCCAGTTTGTATGCTGTAAATCTGTTCTGCCTATGGGATACCTTTGGCTAAAGTGTGCTTCACAAATGCCCACCTTTCTGTTTATTTGAATCTGCCAAGATATAAATATTTATCAATTAGGAAGTCTGTTGCTAAGAAATTGACATACTCTGGAGTAAGCATTTTGCTATACAATGTATGATTCTCCCTTTAAGTTAACATTAGTCAAATAGCAACAAGACCAGGTAGCTTTGATTTAGGAAAAAAAAGTTGTTTGTTGTGTCTCAGATCCTCTTTTTATTTTAAAATAGATATGACAGTGCAGGGAAAATGTGTCATTGACTCTGGGAGAACTTTTGTGCAGGGAAAATGTGTCATTGACTCTGGGAGAACTTTTCTGACAGAAATGTGATGAGCATCTGGCCTCTGATATGAAAAATGAGTCAACACGCACATGTCTTCATGCGCAGAGTGCTTTGCTGTGCAAAGCTGTTGCTTTCAGAAACAAGCAGCTGATGCCTCTAGGACTCAGTTTCTGACTGACTCTGACTGACTCACAATTAACAGAAGGTTGATTGTGCCCTGCTCTTTTAATTATTGAAATACAGCCCAGTTGTGTGTCTTCAGGACTCATTCCAAACTAGTGCAGAAAATTTTGAAATGGGCCATGTAACCCTTCTGTGCTGTGGAACCTTTTGGATTCCCTCCACTTTTTCCAGAAACTGCATAGTTACTAGTGAATTATAGGTGGGGCCTAGCTAGTATAGCAAGCTATAATGTAATGAAACTAGAAATAAAGCAATTGGTTTGCCAGGGTGTATTGCAGGCAAGAATAACAAAGAATAATGATTCCTTTAGTATGTCTTCAAGATAGTTTTAATACTAGAAAATACTATTTTTCTTAAAACCAAATTATTAGTCTCCTGTTAGTGTCCATCAAGTTGTATGACTGGTATTATAGGGAAAGACAATGAATGTTATCACGTGGTCCCGACTGACCTTCTAAATCTATTAATTTCTGAACTGTCTTATTAGTAAACCAATTCTAATTAGTTATAATTATCTTCTCAGGAGAACAATATTTGTTAATGTCTGAACACAGGAAACAAAACTATCTCTAAATGTGGCCACTCTGATGTTGCAATATCCCTTTCTGAGTGTCTTCCAGTTGCTATAGAGGGCAGACAGGAGGAAACCCGTGGGCTGCTTATACTACAGCTGCCCAGCTTGGATCTCTGTGCCAAAAGGCTTGTAGGACAAGAGCTCTTTTTACTGACAGAAAGCACATGGTATTAATGAGATGTGCAGTAATGCATTTTCAATTCCAAAGCTATCCCAGAGGGAGGTGCTTCAAGGATTAATGGAAAGCAAAACACTGGTTATCTTGTTAAAGTTTCATTTACAGTACTTCTTATCAGGACTTACAAATACGAGCTATTTATGTTTCTAGGATATGCGATATTTCATTCTGTGGAGGGGTTGTACTTGTAATATTTGCCTGCTGAGCTAAAAAACAAAGGCTAGAAAAAAGCACACCTCTTGATTTAATGATTGGGACTTCATTCTCAAGGACTGGGTAGGGTTTAGAAGAAGCAAGAAGGATGTTCCCTTAGTTAAAAGGAAAACACAAGTTAGCTCATTTGGTTTAATGCTGCATTTCTTAAGTACTCCAGAATAGTTCCCTGTTAGATGGGTCATGGAGAAGGAAAATAAAAGAAGCACATAACTGAGCTGCCTCTCATTTTCCCTGTTGTTTTCATGGGCAATCTTATATCCCCTGTAATACCAACGGAGAGATCATCTCAAAGCATATGCTGAAAGCCTTAACAAATCAGCAGAGGACTATTTTCCATTGAAGCTTGGCATTTCTTTCAAACTTCAGTTTAGCAAAGAAAGGTACATAAGATGATTTTCTTGTAGTTAAAGATTTTACCAAGACTCTTCAACCTGACTTTTTTGGAAATGCACTACTGCTAAATGAGGAATGCAGGATGCTCTAAATATTTACCAGTTTTTTTTTTAAACGCTGTGCAAAGGAGAAATCTGTCAAAAATCAACATTTTCATGCAGATGGAAGCAGTTTTATTCTGTGAGAAGAAGCAGAGGCCCAAGGGCATTCTCAGTAACAGCAAAATTATTTGCAGTCAGTCAGACAAGCTGTCTGACTCAGGTATCTACAGTTCATCAGGTCATTTGGTTGAAACTGAAGGCCAGGATGAGACACTGTTCAGATTAAAGAAATTGTAATGATTTTGTGGGTGTGTGCATGGGCCTGCATGTGTGTTTGTGAGAATTGGATAATGTGCTAAGGTGTCTGAAAAGCTTTTGGAGAACAGCAATGCAAACTCAAAAATAAAGCAGACATTTCATTCATCAAGCTGCTTTAAGGAAAAAAAGAAACAACCTCAAACTATTTCAGGAAGGAAGACGCAGATGTTCTACATTAAAAACCAAGGGAACTGGGAGAAGTATTCCTTTAGCAGGTGGATCAGTATTGAAATACCTAGCAGATGGGTATCCAAATACCTACTGGTGAATAAAGTCACCAAATACCTCTTCTGAAAGCAAATGAGCTGTGTTTAGCAATCCCATTGGCACCCACCAGTGACTGTCCAAGTGTTTTCTCATTAGCAGGGAAAGGAAAGACTTGCCTTGCCTTTTCTTGACTCTGGAATTAAAGGGAGGAGAAACTTTCAAAGATTGTTTATACCATAGGTATAAACTGCATTTCCCTTGTGGAAACCCAAGCTGAGCTGTATTAAGCACTGTGCCAGCACAAGGTGGTAGACAATCCCTGTCCAGAGATTTTGCTGCTAAATGAGAATTAAAAGCAAAGGGAGGGAATAGTTTTTGTTCCAATTGTCTTTTGACTAAATCTCTAGATCTCTCATGGACTAACCAGTGCCCTTGGCTACTTTGTATAGATGGTGAGACAAAGCAAAGTGTAAATCCAGTCTAAATATTATATTAGGATGGGTAGGAAACTACTCTGCATGACTGTTGTAAAGCAATCAGCAGAGCCAGCCTCTTCACCATAGATAAATGATATGGTATTCCTTCAGTCAGCACCCTGCAAATGACACCACACTGCTGTTTGTGCGGGAAGAGGGCAAGTCCTTAAGCTTCAGCGATGCTGAGCTATTTTTCCTCATGTCTCTCCTCTAGTCAGGCAGTCTTCCTGAACTGCTCCTTTCAAAAAAGTTCAGCAAATCTGTAGTTAATGATACATGTGCTTCTGATTATCTCTTCCTCCTCCTCCCCCCTCCACTGCAAACTGTGGCTTATGTGCAGATCAGAGAGAGCAGTCAGAGGAAGTAGAGGGCTGTTTTAGGGAGATGCTGATTTTCTCCAGTTTGCCCTGACTATAAACAATTCTTCTAAGTAGATAACTTGTACATAACTTCATTGGTAATTTCTTCCTTGATAGGAGACCATCAGCACCAGAAGAATAGAAGTATGGTCATAGTACCAGTAGCATCTCTTTAGTCATCTCTTCCCATCCTTTAGACCGAGAACCATAAGAATTTAAGCCCCTATCTGCAGACCACTGGCATGGGCATAATTTCAGAGCTCAGCCCTGACCCTGAGCACATGTCATCTTCTCATTCAAAGAACAGGGATTTTGCTTTACCACAGCATCAGGACACACCACTTTCATCATGTCTTCAAAAATTCTTTAGTATTTATAGAGTCTTTTTTTATTTTCTCATGTGTACCTGTGAAGTCTCCACTTGACAGTTTTCCAGACAGCCAGCTCTCCACTGCATGTTTGCAGGAGTCACTGCTATCCAGGAAAACACCCAAAGCACCTAAATCCCAACTTACAAAAAGCTAATTTTAAAGACAGAATAGGCATAGTACTCATACATAGATTTTGTGCTAGCTCTTTAGGAAGGCCTTTCTTCTCCCCAGGAAGGAAAAAAATCAGCTTTCAGAATGAGACAAGATTTACCAAGAAAGCAACATTGATGGAAAATTATTCTGTGCTTAAAACAAGCATTCTGAGAGCCGGAACAACAGTCAGAAGAGTGGTGGTGATGTGTTTATTTGCCATGAATAATAAATGGGAAAAAAAGACAAAAAGCAAGTTAAAGGTTATGAGTGTCAAAACACCATTTCCAGTTATCCCTTCCTGCTGCACTGGGGCCATGGGCTTGTTGTTCAGAGAAATTAGTAGCTGATCCTCATGTTACAAGACCAGGTTCCAGGAAACTTCCTTCATAGGCTGTCCCACCTCATCAGGTGGAATTGCTTAGAGAGAGCCTGAAACCGGAGCAGCAGATCTCCTTCCATCTGGGTGGAAGTATTCCACATGTTGAAAAGCACTTATTTGTATTAGAACAGCATTTTACATTATATTAAAGAAACACTTGGAGTCTCAGCCAACCTAAGATCCTCACTGTGGTGTTTAAAGCCTGTATACAAAAAAAAAGATAAAAGGTATTGGGCAGAGATCAGCAGACTCTTCTCGTAATATACTGATAGGAATGGCAATAAGGATTTCTACTCCAAGTCTTTAGTTTTCTAAATAGTATCACCCACCAACAATAAAACTGACTGGAAACTTCTGATAATTTTAATTGAGAGAAAACATCTGTTGAATAAAATGGATTTTTTTTCTGGGTTTGTTTCTAAAAAAAAAATAAACAACAACAAATGCCTGAAGTTTCGTCATAAAACTGAAATACCCAAATCAAAAATTGTACTGGTTTTCACTGAAAATAAGGCGTTTCATTTTTCTGTTGTTTAGGAAAGTGGAAGAGGAAGTTGTTGTACATATTTTTTACAAAAGAATTTTTGAAAAGCTTTGGTTCTGTTCAGAATTATACACAAACTTGTCTCTGTTAATTTTCAGAAAATCCCCATATGGAAGTAATGTATTTCCTAGTGGCACTTACGGCCTGTCTACAGGGAAGAGATGGTGCGAACAGGAGTGATTTGAGAGTGGACATACCCTCCTCCACCACTCGCTCCTGTGTTTGCAGTCCTAGCATGCAGTCCTCAGCCCTGCATTGCTCAAACGTTGCTGTGCGCTGGAGCAAAGCTTCCAGACAGTCTCACAAAGGGCCCGCCTCAGTGTGTCCCCATCTGCTGTTGATTACTCCACAAGATGTGCCAGCCTCATGTCGTCAGAGGCCAGCACCCTGGTGCTTCTTCTGCTCAACAATAATAGCAACGGATCTCCAAAGCTGGCAGGCATCCAGCCTCCAAGAAGGCTCAGAGCAGTATTTCCTCTTTGAGGATACCACAGGTACAATGATGGAACCTTAAGAATGACACCGAAAAACTTGCTGGTTTCTGGTGAGGTTTCATTACCCAGTAGAAGATCACAGAGGTTATGGCATTATCAAATTATATCACAACATTAGAGGAATGAAGATAAAAGTCAAGTTGATGCACATACCTGAAGTCTACCTGCAGCTTGGCAACGTATTTTAAAGAGCCCATGTACACCATGTGCAAGCCATTTAACATCAGCTGGAGTTATTTGGCAGCAAGGTATGGAAGGCAGAGGAAAACAAATATTTCCAGCTTCAGAAAAAATATCTCTAGTTAGCTATTTTGAGCCAAGTGATCAAGGAGAGGAAACATTAATATGGGGGGAAAAGCCTTAGACAGTTGATTAAACAGTTACATTTACTTGATGGGGACTGGCAGTCATTCACATTTTGAGGAAATTTGTAGTGGTGGCTGCTTCTGTTATCAGATGAGTGAGAACCTGTATCAAGACTAATAATGGGCTCAACCTTTCTAATTTAAAAAGTCCGCCTTGTCTGGGACACTGACCTGTTTGTGCCTCTCAGTCCTGTTTTTGTAGTTGATAAATTGCAAACAATGACTGTCTTTGCATAAAACAACTAGAAATTGCACAGAGCCAGATACAAGCAGATTACATCGACTTTTCTCCTTGAATTCCTGTCTCCCTGCAGTGACCACGGTAGTGCTTGTCAGCAGCACAATTCTGAGGTTCTCCTTAGCTTCACAGAGCAGAGAGAAAATTAATACTGGAGAGGTCAGGTTATAGCAACAAACGAACATTCTAATTCTGTTAAATCGAAGAAGCCAGATCATTAAGAAAGACAGGCTGCTGTATTTAGTCTGAGGATGACATAAGTAGTCAGTGCAGCATATAATTTGTTAAACACTGCCTTCATTTATATTTCTTCTATAATTTCCTTTTTTCAGCAATAGGTGCTATAGTTTTGGTAGTGTTACCATTGACAGATATCTGTCAAATTTAAATAAAAAAGACTCTGGTCATCCTAATTATTACAGTTACCATCACCCAGCTGCTTATATATCATAAAGCAAGATAGAGACATCTCAAATGTAAATTTTCAATAGCCATGGAGACCTTGGAGCTTGGAAGAATTTGACACTTGCTTCTGTATCAGCAGAGAACTTCCAAGTAAGAACAGTTGCCAAACCTTGAATGCAATAAGGGAAAGAAAGCCCAGTTGGCAAAGTAGCACACTTTGTGTGGCATTATCTCCAGCAACTCATGTTGACCTAGTTTTTAATATTTGTATTTCCAATTATGTCCAACTTGTCTCATTTTTTAACCTTCTGCTGTTATCATGTGTAGAATCAACATTCTGAGGCAGTGTGAAGCAACTCATAAGCACTAGAACTAATCACCAGTAGCCTCCTTTTCAGCCAATTTCTGTGTTGCATATTTTTACTTATTGCATAAATCCTGTCAGATCTACTGTGCAACTCATGCTGTATGAAATACAACATGGAAGACAGGTATTTTACATGACCTCTCTGCAGAGAAGCCTAAATCTAAGCATAAACCTTGTTAGTCACACAAGACTCTAGGTGACAAAGAACCCGACAAATAGAATGGGACCTCTGCTTAGTTTTTCTGGGCATGTGGATGCTTAGAAGTACTATTCACTGATGACTCTTGTCTTTCCAAGACTTGGGGGGAAGGGTGAAAACTGAGTTGCTCCTTTTCACAGAATCACAGAATTACTGAGGCTGGAATAGACCTCCAAGATCATCAAGTCCAGCCTATGACCCAACATCATGACATCAGCTAGACCATGGCACTAA
>JANHFX010010105.1:0-13241 GCA_027560015.1 Chloroceryle amazona | reverse complement strand
GGCGGAGGGCGGGGGCAAGAGCGTCCTGATGGTTTTCAGCCCCAACTTCCCGCCGCCGCCGTCCGGCCCTTCGGCAGGCAACGGTTCTGTTGGGAACGGGCCATCGCTGTTGCCTCTCACTCCAGGCGTGGTAAGTATATTTGGAAGTACTTATTTTTTCTCTCTTTTGGGTACTTTTATTTGCCAGTGTTTTTGTTGTTGTTTGTTTGTTTTTTTTAAAAATTATTTCTTTTTTCAGAACACTTTTTCTCTGGTAATAAGTTTACAAAGCGAGTCCTAGCCTTGTATGTTCTTGGACTTATCCGTAGTGATCGGCTTTAGACACGCTTGATTGCCTTTCGAAATTTCAGTTTCATCTGCGTGCGTCGTAAAATTTTTGTGTCTTTTTTAAAGATATTTTTTTTCTCCTGATTGTTATGCTGAATCGGTTTTTTTTAGCGTGCTAAATTGTGCTTGTTTGGTGGGTTTGATTTTGTTTTGGTTTGTTTTTTTTCTCCACTACGTGGTGTCAAATGCCAGTAGTCGTTAACGTGGTTTGTTTGTTTGTTTTTTTCCTTTTGTAGCGCCTTTTAATGTATGAAACGCCTGGGGTGTGATTAGGAATATGGTGTCTCCCTTAGGATTACTTTTATTAGGGTTATACTTATCTTTGAAACTACGTGTGGTTACCCTTGATTTGATGAATATTGTGCTCGTGTGCGCCAAAGCTCGACTTTTTGTTGGTCCAGAAGCTTGCTGGTTGATCGCTTTCGGTAATCTTAAGAAGCTGATATAGTCGAAGTGGTAATTATGGGTTGCAGAGCGAAAACGTTGTGAGCAATATTATACCTGTGGAAGTCCTGTGAAAGTGTGGGGAAATGTTAAATGAGATACAAGATGCTTCATGAAAACGTGGAGAACTGTTTGAGGGAGTGGGTAGTCCTCGGATTTCCTGCGCCTCTTCCCATGACTGTATTCCGCTCTCCAGAAACGTCCTGTGGAAAGTAGAAGCAAAACTCGTGAGTTGAGAGAGGGAGAAAGAGTGGTTAAGGAAAAAGTAGAAGGAAGACGTTCTATGTGAGCATTGAACGATCTACAGTTGGTTGGCTGAAAATTTCTGGATCTCCCAGCAGGAGAGCAGAAGAACCAGGGAAACGCAGATTCAGCTAGAAAGAAGTTTTCGATACTGGTTTCCCCATTGATTTCCTGGTGTGGCGAGTGATTGTTTAATTACCGCGTTGTTCCCACATCGTTATCAAAGCAGATGATTCTGTTAATGCAAGTGATGGCACTGGATCGACTTTATTCTCAACGAGATCAGTTCTAAAGTGCTCTTAGAAATATTTTCATGTTTATATTCATTGTTCCGTGATAGAAACTGGATACAAGTTGTGTAAGGAAAAGTTTTCTTATACCCAATTTAATTTTCATTATAGGGTAAAAGCGAAGTCTGATTGTAGTAATGTATTGAAGATCTGAACAGGATGCATTATAGACCTATACTGTCTAGAAATATTTCAGTATTTCTTTTAGAAAGCAGTCTTACCTTTAGAAACAGACCTTGTGGATGCTTTTATTTCGTAACGTTGTCCCAAAGCTCTGCTCTTTTCCTTGGTGTGCCATAACCAGTTCATAGTCTATCTTTATTTTGTGTCTGCGCAGAGATGGGTGCTGGGTGGTACCGCCACAACACCAACAACCCTGGTTAGAGCCAGGCAGCATATTTATACCGTTCGAAACATCTGAACTCTCCTACATATTTCATTAGTACCCTGCTCCTTGACAATGTTACATGATTTTTTGCTTGTCTTGATTTAAAAGGTATAGTGTATTTCAAATGTACCGCTTCTGCTCAGTGGGTAGAGGGTCTGTACTCGGAAAAGGGTAACTTAAAGACAGGAAATGTGGGTTTCACATTAATTTAGCTCATTATAAAGGACACGACATGAGCAATCTGTGTTTTCTCTGACCGTGTGCCCAAGGGAGGTCTCCTCGTTCTTCAGTTTAAGGTCCCTTTATACATTTTATCTCTTTATGTTGCAAAGTTGTGTGATCTTTTGCACACTTGAGTCTATTATTCCCTCTCGAAGCCTTGTCTTTTGACGTTATTTCTTTCTGTTTTAATTACTTTTAATCAGTAGCACAGTTTAGGCAGAAGTAACAGAAGGCGTTAGTGTTTTGAATAAAATATGACAATTTCACGCAGGGTTGTCAGTCGCGGAAAGGCCAGGCTCTCATGTTGCTTTGAAGAATGATGCTGATTAACAGCGATGTTACCGGGCACAGTGAATCGCGGTTGCTGAGGTCGGGCTTGTCGCCGGGTGCGCTGCGGAGCGTTTCCTCGGGAAGCGAGAGGAGCGGCGGAGCAGCGGCTGCAGCGCCCGTGTCGCCGTGCTGGCCGGAGGCTGTTTTGCAGCCTCAGAACTGTGGGTTTTAGAGGCAGGGCGATGCCTGGCACGGCTACCAGAGGAGTTGCGAGAGACGCCGGGTGTTCGTCAGAGCTGTTCAGCCTTGCCAGCGGGACTGTTCCCCGTACCCGCGGCCGCTGGTGTTACCCTCGACAGCTTTCGCCAAGCCCGGTGATCGCTGAGTGGGGCTAAACAGACTAATTTATACCGTCGCATTCAAGAGTCGACTTCTTGTTCTGAATAACACCGTTGTGAGTCCATATTTCTGTGCCTTGATGTGGCTAATGAGGATTTTTGTTCGCTGAAATACAGAAATCCTCAGGGTACGATGTTGTTGTCCCGGACTCCTTTTAGTCATCTCCGCTCCCGCTGTCCCACGTAGCAGCTGCCGTGGCTTGTTGAAGGGCATTCTGAAATCGCTGCCCGCTGTGCCAGCAGGCACAGGCTGCCTCCGTGGAGGGGGGGTCGGAGCTGCGGGAACGATAGAGGATCAGCCGGGAGCTGCGGGTAGCAGCCGGGGTTTCTCTGCTCGCGTCTTTCGCCCGGGGAGGCGCGGGGCGGGAACGTTCCCACGGGGGACAGCGTGGGCTTCCTGCTACGCCCGGACTCGAGCGGGAGGAGCCCGGTGTTTCGGGTTGGTGGGGGTCCTTGCACTCATCTCTTCCCGGAGGAGCCTACACGCAAAAGGCGACAGCGAGATCCCTGCCCCTTTGTCGATGGCTTCGCGGTGCCAATTTAGACTCGGTCCGAGGAGGGGCTCCATCCGTAAGATGATCCCATTTACTGTCGGGCTTCCTTCAGTGGATGAGCTTTTCACGTGATCCTTTCTGGGTGAAGATGAGGGCTGGGGCTGCCGGGGGACAACGGCCGCCGTGGAGAGCTCATCTGTTCCCCTCGGAGGAGAAACCTCAGGGTTGTCGTACCGTCTGCTCCCCTGAATAAATTCACACCCTCTTGCTGGGTTCTAATGGGCGCCTCTGGGATTCTCCCAAGCCTCTAACAAGCGGGACGTGTCCTGCAAACCTCCGCCCAAGGCGTCACTCCGCGTCTGTACCGTTTCTCATGCGTTGCCCACGGAAATGACGCCTTAAAATTATCGCTGACGTAGACGATGATGTTTGAACACGAGTGGCCCTTCGTGTGGTGCAGCTCTGTGCTCCACAGCCCCGAGGTAACCCGGCTACTATTCGCCTTTGGTTTGCCCTCTTTGCTCATGCTACAATTTCTCCTAATCGCTACCGTTGTTCAGAGCGCAACGTGCGCGGCTGAACTAATGTCATTTTAGTGACGGAAAAGGGGATGATTGGCTGAAATTATCAGGTGGGGCGGGAGGAAGTATGTAAGGGGTGCTCGGGGCTCTGAGGCGGTGTAAATGCAGCCCCGCAACCATCTGTCGGGCGGAGGGACAAGGAATACGTCGGTGATGAATGAAAGGGGTTGTGTAGCAGTGTGTGAGACCGCAGAGGACCTGGACCATACCCTCAGGTCCGCAAAAAGTTGAATTTTCGCTTTTGAGAGTGTGTCCAGATGAGGAAAGGGAATAGGGAATGGTCCGGAGATGGCAAATTGAAGGCAAACGTTAGATCAAAGATGAGGGGTTTTAAAGAGTGGTTATATATAATTTTTTTTCTGCTGTAATACCAAGGGAAGTGTCTACATTAAGGGTGTTTAATACCACTGATATGTAAATAACGTCATTATTGGCGGTGGGAGGTAAAGCATGAACAGGCAGGGAGGAATGGGCCTGGCGCTCTGCCGAGCAGAGCAGTGGCTACACGCACGGGACAAGGATGGATTCTGCATCCACTGCCCGTGGGTGGTGTTCCCTTTGCGGCAGGAGTGCCTGTGGTGTAACTGACCCTGGATATTTAATGTTACCACATTAAATTCTGGCCGTAGCCCAGAGCTGTCTACCTAAGCAGTGTGTGGACCATGCGTTCATCCAGGCTGGACTGGGAAGGCAGTGCGGTAGGAGCTGGGTGTTGGGATGGTGGTGGCAAGATGCGTGTTCCAGTGAGTGAAGCTGCCTGGCACTGCTGCGGACATCACTGGCCACAGCAGAATCGAAATTGGAGATGTAGCAGAAAGCTGAACAGGTCATTTAGGTAGTAAATGAGTAATAAATGGGTGAATTAAAGACAAAATCGACGTAGGCTGCCAGATACTTCTCAAACAGTGAGCATATCTTGGAAAGAGGCAAATGTACAATTACTTTGACTGATTTCGCACTGTTCATTAATTATTCTGCTAGTGCTGCTGGGATTTCAGAAACCAGTATGCTTAACCACAGCTTGTTATTTCAATATTAAAATTTAAGTAAAATCTGCCTATGAGTAGGTTGGTTTGTTCAACAGGATGATCTCGGGCTCAAAATTCGTGGGTTTCTTTGTTGCAAACCCAGTCACAGATGGGTGAGAAGAGTATGTGTGCGCTTGGGGCACTAACATCTGCTACCCTTCCCCGAGGGATGGATTTGTCTTTGCCGCAAGGCAAAGGGAAATTTATTAGTCTTTCCCGTGACTTTAATAGCTGTTAATTACATGGGTTCAGGTTGTTTATAATCGCTGTACATCATTACAGAGCAGTGGAACTAGTGGAACTAGCAACTTTTTTGTATAGATGACATCACAGCTTGTCAGGAGAGGAGCCGAGGACAAATTTCTGTCCAGGGAGTTTGACAATTTTGTGGTGACGAGGTGGGAATTGGAGATTTCAGCAACGAAGAAAACAAAACCAAAAGCGCACTCCACCCCCCAAAACCAAAATCCCAAGGTAATCAACGTGCTGTAATTACTTTATATGGTTTGTGTAATGGTCCACCGAACAAATGTATGTGATGCACACCAGTTCCACAGCTCTTGCATTCCACACCCCCAGTGTCGGCAGATACTTGTGCAGCAGCTGACCAAAGCTTGTTCTGGTGCGGGTGGGTTGGAAACCTCACTGGGAGGTTTTGCTGAGTTTAAAGATATATCGATTTTTAAATTTAATGTACATCATCTGTCTGTGCTCCCAATTTTTTCCTATTTTTCTGATACTGTGTATCAGAAATGTTCTTTTTCATTTGCCCGGAAATTCTCAGCTGCATAAAGAAACACAATGAACACAAGAAGGGTTAAGATCTGTCCTTGCCGCACATTTATAGCCTCTTGATTTAGATGTATCAGAGATCTCACGATACTAAGTTTTCATAGAAGGAAGCTGGAAGCGGAGGAGACCGACGGGGTTGTCCGGGATTGAAATCCATCTGTGTAAATTGCTGCCGAAGGTCAATCCAAGGCAGGCTTTTATTCAGGAGGGTATTTTGGAATGGCTTTTGCCTTCTCCCACCTGCTTATGGGGCAGCTGCGAACTGTGCCCTTGGTGCAGAAAGTCGGGGAGAATAGATTATTTATTTATTTGTTTGTTTGTTTATTTATTTTCACTCGTGCTCTGCTGTATCTATGTGATATCAGGTCGTCTCTCCCCACAGCCCCAGGGTATGTCCTAAATTCAAGACCTTTCTGGCGCCGGTGTTTACTACTTCTCGACCACTGCAGCCTCCCACTTGCCCCCTGCCCACCTGAGCCATCCCCATCCTGCTTTGGCGGGCTGGATGGGAGCTCATCTGTGGCTGCGGGTAATGCAACTGGGGACAGTCAGAGGAGTGACCCTTTTCTCCAATAATCTGTGGTGATTTACCTTGCCCAGAAGGCGAGGCAGGAGAAAGGCTTGTGGGTTAGTTTATTTTTAATTTTTCCTTTTATTTTAACTTTTTGTTTGTTTGGTTGGTTTTTTTCTTTTTCTTTTTTTTTTTTTTTTTTGTTCCTTTCTCTTCCATTTCTCCTCTCCTCTCCTCAACAGGGGTAGAGTCGACTGCCTCCTTTAACTGTGTTCGTAAAATCCCTCTGGGAAATGTTGCACTCAGCCAGAGCGTGCCTCGACTGTTCTGACCCATGTTTAGCCGATGCCTGTCACCTCTCATACGCATTTCTCTTCCACCGCCGTACCCTGACAGCGTGCGGCAGCCCATCCTCTCGCTGCCTTTCCTGACAGGAGCAGAGGCGGGGAGCGGGGAGCCGGTGGCCTCCCGAGCTCGCCGCAGGGCTGCCCGGGCTGTTCGCTGTCTGCCGGCAGCGCTGGGAGCTCGGCGGGACCGGGTTGTTGGCGCCTGGCAGCCCTGGGCTGTGCGCGGGGCCGGGCTGTGCGGCCTCCCCGGGAGGCGCTTCCCCGGGCAGGCCGGGCTGGGCGGCCGTGCTGTGCCCGGGCTCCTGCCTGGCGCGGCGCTGCCCAGCAAACGAGCTGTGCGCTCCCTTTAGCCGCTGGTAGCTAAACGGAGGGCAGAAAGGAGGCTATTGGGAGTTACTGAAGCAAACGGGAACGTTCCGCTTCTACCTGCGCCCTCCTTGAGGCCGCGAGGTGTTCAGATCGGGCAGACGCCAGCTGAGCTCTGTTGTCATTGCCCGGGGTATTTAAGTGTTGGATCTCGGGGTTGGGAGCAGCTGTTTTCATCCTGAACCCAGCCCAGCAACGTTTGCAGGGAGTATGAGCTGGTTTGTGCTTCTGTCTAAAGGGTTTCAAAACCATTCAGTTCGCAGGTCTGGCGGATGTGTCGATAGCCGAGGATATCCCGGTGGAAGGGGAGATCACCGTTCCCGTCGGCTCCGGCTCTCCTGAGGAGGATTTCTCCACGCTGGACGAGCCCGTCAGAGACACGATTGTGAGTCTGCGGCAAAGCACCTGCTGCTGCTGACACCTTTGGCCGGCTGCCGTGCAGGAACTGTCCTTTGGCACAGCCCTGCTTGACTTGTGCTCCGTCCTGAGGCTGGGCTTTTCTCTTGGGGATCTGGCGATGTGAAATGAGTTCTCGGGGGTCAAAAACTATCAGAGATACGGCCCCAGGGTTTCTCTGCGATCTCAAAATCTTCGCAAGGGTGAGGGCCTCAGGTGGAGCAGGGGAGGAAACTCTCCTGGCTCATAGTGTTTGTCTCTAATTATCTTGTCCCAGAGCAGCAGAGGAATTTTCGTTCTTAGTTGGCTCCGTGTTACGGGATAAAACACGCGCCCGTTAAGGAACGCAGTAAAACGAGGCGCCGCTCGTTGCAGGGGATGCCCCGGAGATTTCGGGGTTGAGTCGTGTCCTGCTTTACCCCTGGTGCTCCTTCACTTGCTGCTTTTAGCTGTGAGCTGTGATGTTTGTGGGGGGGATAAATTAAAGCCTTCCTTCTGTCTTTCAGCTGAGAGACCTGAAGGCCGTTGGGAAGAAGTTTGTCCACGTCATGTACCCCAAGAAGAGCAGCACGCTGCTCAGAGACTGTACGTAAAGGCGGGCTCGCAAACACCCGAAGGGGCGGGGGAAAGGAGGAGGTTGGGGGCACAGGGATCCAGGAGCGTCTGCTCCGTGTCCTTCCTGCGGAAGACGGACTCGCGGCGTCACCAGAGCTCTCTGGAGGGGCATCTCCCGCCACGAGACGCGGGCTGCCGGTAGAGCCTGTAGAGGCTGGCAGGCTTCGAGGAGGTTGGATGGAGCAGATTACAGAATATGGCGTCTAAGAGGCTAAATGATGGGGAAATAAAACGTTACTCCGGGGAAAAGGGACCTGAGCATCGTTCTGTGGCACTTACCTGTTTGTTTCCCTTGACCCGCAGGGGACCTGTGGGGCCCGCTGGTGCTCTGCGTCTCGCTCGCGCTGTAAGTACGTGGCCTGGGCACGTCTGGGTTCGGGTCTTCTGCGCTGGGGGAAGGGGCAATGGAGCGTTTCTGATTGAGATCAGGCTCGGCTGATCCCCCCCTGCTCTTCTGCAAGCGCCGTCTAGATTCTCCTGTGACCTCTGGTTGTGTCACTTCAGGCCCAGCAGGACCTCCCAGCTTTGAACTTGGGATTTGGGGGTGGGCTCTTCCCAGTCCCCCACCTGCCCGACTTTACCGAAAGTCCCGTTCCGAGTTCTCCACCCTGATCTGCTTTGCTTGGCCAACTTTGCCCCCCACCTGCAGGCCGAGCCCTCTGTCCAAGGGCTGTGGTGCCCGTGATGCTTCCCTGGGAGGAGTGGTGGAAGAAGAGCAGGAGATCAGGGGTGGAGATGATGGGGGTGGGCTGGGAGCTTCTGGTGCTCCCCTGAGTTGCTGGTATCCTGCAGCTGTTAGAAGCTTTCCCCCAGGCCTGGGTGCTCTATGGTGCACTGCACCGCCTGCTTCGGGAGGAACCGAACTCCCGGGACTTTGATTTTCAGCTTTTATCCTGTTGTCTTGGTCTTGTTCTCCTCAAAACGAGAGAACAAATGGACCGAGACACTCTCACTGGAGCCACGACCTTTTTCCTTTCCTGCACAAAACTGCTGAAGACGAGAGGGCTGAGGGGACGCAGGGTCTGCAGCTTTACTGGGGACCAGTTCTGGGCTCCCCTTGCGTCCTCTGCTCCGAGTTTACAAAGCCTCGGCCGTGGGCCGCAAGTGGCTCCTTTATCTGTCTCTTTGACAGGATGCTGCAGGGCGGATCAGCCGACAGCAAAGACGACGGAGGGCCCCAGTTCGCCGAGGTCTTTGTCATCATCTGGTTCGGTGCGGTCGTCATCACGCTGAACTCGAAGCTTCTCGGCGGCACGATGTGAGTCCGGTGCGCGCCGCGAAGCGCCGCCGTGCGCGGGGTCTCTGCCCCGCTCCCTCTGACTGCTGCTCCCTCCTTTTCCGTCTCTCCTTTCCAGATCCTTTTTCCAGAGCCTGTGCGTTCTGGGTTACTGCGTCCTGCCGCTGACGGTGGCCATGCTGGTGTGCAGGCTGGTCCTGCTGGCAGGCTCCGGCACCGTCAGCTTCATCGTGCGGCTCATCGTGGTGGTGGCCATGTTCGGCTGGTCGACGTTAGGTGAGCACGCGCGGCGTGCGCGCCGGGCAGCGCGATGCTCGCTGGGGTGGATCTGCGCCTTCTGACGGACCTTGGCCTTTTGTGGGGGGGGTTCCTGCGCTGCTGAAGTGTCATTGAAATCGTCCTTCTGATCCTTACCTTGGCAGAGGGTCAGCCTCTGCCCCCCTTGATCCTCGTGGCCGTAGGCGAATGGCCTTCAGCAGAAGGAGAGTTTGATGTTAAACCCGCTGCGAGACCAGCGGGTGCTTTATTCCGTGCTCTGCGGTACGAACGCCGTTGAACGGTGCTCTTCCCTCGCCTGCGTTTGCCCCGTTTCTCCTCTCTGAAGCTGTGAGCCTGGCTCTTGCCGCGGCGCGCCGGCCGGCATTCCCCTCGCGGGAGGCTACAGTTCGACTGGCGATTGCAGAGCGCGGGTATCGGGCTCCGCTGTTTGCCAGCGTAGTTGTAAAGCTGCTCCCGATCCCGAGTGATGATCTGAAAGGTCTTTCCCAATCTAGGCGAGTCTGGGAGCTGTTAACACACACCCCCCCCCCGGGTTATAGACTTGTAGCCCCGCGCTGCCGCCCTTTCAGGTGTTTCTCTTCTTCTGCAGCATCCACGGCTTTCCTGGCTGACAGCCAGCCGCCGAACCGCAAGGCTCTCGTGGTGTACCCCATCTTCCTCTTCTACTTCGTCATCAGCTGGATGATTCTCACCTTTACGCCTCAGTGATCCCCCTCGGGACGGACTGTCGTAGGGACCGGAGGATTTTCACGACCGCTGCTGCAGTTCATCGTTGGCTTTATCTCTTTCTAATTTATATGTAGGTATTGTAAAAAGGCAGGTTATGGGATAAAGCCAGAGAACTGCAAAAACCGGTCGTTTGTGTGTTCCTCTTTTTGCAAGACGCGGAGGCCCGGCCGCTGAGGGGTTTTCCTCTGGCCCCGCTCTGCAGCTGTGGTAAATAAAAACCGCCCGCTGCGACGGGGATCGTTCCGCCCGAGGAGCAGAGCGCGAGCCCCTGGAGTTGGAGGACGTTGGGTGGGTGAAGATGAAGCCGCGGGAATCGCACGACCTGGCAGAGTTCTTGCTGGATTCTCCCCGAAGATGAATATGCCTTACGAAATAATAGCACTGCCTTGCTGTTACCTGTCGGGCTGGGAAGAAACGTGCTCGGCTCCTTCCTCATCCGCTTCTAGAGTGCTGAAACCTCTGTAAAGCGCATCGTAGGACTGTGAGCTTTCACCCTGAACCTAGCTTTCAGCAAAACAGCAGTTGGGTCCGTTCTGCAGGTAACTGGAGGCGGGCGGGACGGAGCCGCCTTGGCTCGCAGTCGTGTGTCGTGTTTCTTTCATCCCTTCGTGTCCGGAAAGTGTTCCGGCCAAAGGCCTTCGCCACCCTAGTTCCGCTGACTCCTCCCGGGGCGTGGTGACACGGGGCGAGCTGGTGTCCCACGCCGGGACTCGTGCCCGAAGGTTTTGAGTCGGGCTGGAGGAAGGAGGCTACGTTGCGACAGTGGCTGCTGTGAAGTGGGGTTGGAACTCTGGTTTAACTCCTAACCGCTCGCGTCGCGCTGCGTCCCGCTCTGTACGGCCAGGGAAACACGGGCAGGCTGCTTACGCTCCTTCGCTCTTAGAACGAGACGCGAGCAACTTCTCCGTGGTTGGGTTGGTTTTTTGCTTAATGCTTTTCCTACAAGTGGAGGAGGAGGTTTTCTCCCCCCCTTCCCTGCGGCTGCACCTGCAGAGCCGCGTGCCCAGGGACGAGCGAGTCGGTTGCATTCCGCACAGGGGTCGAGACCCGGAGAGCCGCTTTCTGAACTGTGTGGCAATTGCCTCGTCCCTTATTTTCAGTAAGCGACGGAACGCCTGGGGGCAAAAAAAGCTGCTGTTAAAACGTCCCTTTTCCTGAAGATGAACGTCGTTTTTCCTCTGTCCGGCGGTAGCGCGATAGCCGTGGGCTGGAAAGCACCCGAGGTGCGGGGAGAGAAAAGGGCCGGCCCTGCTGTGAGCACCGAGCGGGGACGGGACAGTCGGGAGCAAACTGGAAACGTGCAGGTTCAGGGGACGCTTTTCGCCTTCTGGCAGCGTGGAGAAGAGGGAATTGTGGAGAACCAGCTGCTGCCGGCCGGGACCGGCTGTGCGATGGAAATGGGGAACTTTGCAGCTCCCGTTCAGCGGCTGCTGCTGTGGAACGTGCTTTTTTCCTCTGAATTGTGCGGGTTTTCTGTCACTTGAATGTTAGTCGCGCTTTAGGGAGCGGGGAGGAAAGCTACGGAGGGGTTCTGTGCACCAGCTCTGCCTTTCCTTCTGCAGCACGTTTAAATCCTTGGAATTCTGTCTCCGTAGTGTCTTGTCGCTTGAGCTGATGTTGTATCCGAAGGGTAATTGGAGGAACATTTAATTGATCCAGTAGCTTTCTGAAGAGAGGTTGAAGGACTCTTTAAAAGGGAGGAAATTTTAAGAGGAATTAAAATCCCAGCTTTTGTCTTGCCTGGTTTTGACTCGGATAAAAGTCTCATGATGTTTTTTTTTTCCCTGTATCGTTGCTCTTGGCTTGTACAAGAGAGAATAATTGCTTTATTTATTTATTTACTAGGTTTACTTTTCGACTGGTCACTGAAGTTTTTAGCTGAGAGGTGTTTTGGTGTGAAAGAACAGGCAGAAGCATCCTGGTTATATGGTGAAGGTGTTTGTTTTCTGACTCTTGGCAGCCCTTCATATGGAAGCATCATTTAAAGCTGTAAATCTTTCTGTTGCTAGTGATGTTACGTGGCCTAAGGTGCTGCTGGCTGGCAGGACACCGGATTTTCTGTGTGTGTGGTTAAGTGAAGCACACCTTATGTGTATGGTGGGTTTCCAGTCGTCCTTTCCTCAGCAGAGTCAGGATGTTCGTGTCCTTGGCCAGTTCTCCTTGCTGGTGCCCCTTGCCCGATCCACCCCGAGGCTCTCTGCTTTCTCCGAGGTCTCTGTGGTGCTTACAGGCTTAAAAACAGGCGGTGGATCTCGCAGGAACAACTTCCCAACGCGACGTTGGAGCTTCACTAGGAGCAGCTCGGCCTCCCCGCCTGACCATCTACTGAAAAGCGTAGCCCTCTGGCAGGAGCACGGCTGAGAAAGGCAGGTGACGAGCACCAGAGGGGACAAGCACCAGGCTGATTGACGGGAGATTAACTCTCCTGTGACTTCAGTTACTGGGAAGCTGCTCCTTTATGGAGTCAGCTTGTCCCTCTGCAAGCTGCACGTGGGCACATCAAGGCACGGCTGCAACGTGCTGGGCTGGGGCAAGCGAAACACCCCGGGCTCGCCGGGCGCTCGTGGGCTGCCCAGGATCACTCTGACCATGGTTCCTTAAAGCAGCCCAGGGGCCCCGTGCAGCCCACGTCCTCCAGGGGCCCTCGCAGGTGAGTGGTCCGTGTCACCAGCGCGGCCGCGTTTGATCTGTTCTGAAGATGGATGTGGTAGCTCGATGGCCGTGCTCTCCAAGGGGATGAAATGTCTCTTCCTTCTTGTTAAAGGCGGCCGAGGGAGGGTTGGCAAGGAGAAAAACGGATGTCTTGCCTTTCATGAAGTGCTCTAACTTTCCGTGGAGACGGCGGGCGATTTTCTGACGTGTAAACCAGACTTTCTTTCCTACTAAGACTTATTTTTTTTAATCCTGTTTATCAACTGAAGTTGCTGTACGTGTTTGGATTTAATTTTGATCTGTTTAATACAGAACAAGAGAACTTGCTTGTTTTAGCTTTAAAGTTTGTAAATTAAAGCAGACTGAAAGGCGTGTGGGCGATCTTGTGCGGGTTGGCAGCACCCCTGCTCCCTGTGCTGCTGAGGAGCTCCCCGCAGAGGGCTCCAAAGGGATCCTTGGGAAGGAGCCGCGCTTTGCACAGCCCGGAGTTCAGAGGGAATTAGAAGATGATGGGGCAACAAACCAGCCGAGCTCTCCACTCCTGCTCCTCGGAACGCGTCCGGACACCCGAGCTGTGCGTCCGCGGGACGGTCGCTGTCGGTGGCAGCGCCGGGGTGAGGCACAAATCCCCT
>JANHFX010010103.1:0-34453 GCA_027560015.1 Chloroceryle amazona | reverse complement strand
AACCAGTGTAACAAGGGTGGGGGAAGCGGTAGTGAAGTATGCGGGGGTGGAGCGATCGTCAGCCGCGGCAGCGAAGAAATAAACACTAAAAAAAAAAACAAACAAAAAAAACCCCACACACCAAACAAACAAACAAACCAACCCCAAATACAATAAAACAAAAAAAAACCCACAAAACTCCCACATTCAATGCTAATACTACACACTGAAGTATTTCTTAGTCGGCCACTGACCAATTTTGCTTAGCAAGGTAATTTAAAAGTACTGTTTGTTTATGCCTTCCATTTGTCTGCATGGTAGGAGATAATAGTTTCATTTGTTTGACTACACCATAGACCTTGTGCTGCAAAGCAGTAATTGTTTGAGTTAGTAAAATTTCTGTCCCCAAATTCCACTGATTGCAACTTTTAAAATCACATGGTGAATGGTTTAAAAAATGAACAGTTTGCTTTTCCTCAAGTTCAATTGTAGAAACCATTTAACTGCTTGGACTTCCCCCAAAATCAGTCTTTCCTAATAATATATATTCTGTTCAGTGTCTACACACACATATATGTACATGTACATATATTATGTAATGTGACACAAAATCTGGTCACCAGCACACATGTATGGCAGTAGGCTGTGCAGTGGAGGAAAAGCATTTATAGCTGCTTTAGCTTTCCCTGTGTATCTGAGGTGGCATGCACTATATAAGTCTGTATCTAGATAATCTATGCAGATTCTATCACAGAGAGCACAAACAGCTTCATCTACAAAATGTATTGTACGGAGACTTCCATGGGGAAAGAAGCATCTAAATAGCTTAGTAGCTCTGGAATCAAATACATGGCAATTCTGAGATTTTTCAAATGGCGCTGTATTTGTTTCCTTTTGAAAATGTAGCTGGATGATGCCTGTGCATGGCTCTGCCATGTCACAGCTGGTGAGGGACTCTTCTGGCTGTGATATTTTCCAGCTTCTGATCGATGTCGTTTCACTAAGCAAAAGGAAATACAGTATTCATAGGGAGGAAGAGAGAAAGCACGGCTTGTTTCTCAATGATGCTAGCATGCAAGCAGCAATGCAGACACCTGGATTTTGCTCCCCGCATTACTTTTCAACGTGTGCTACACATGACACAGCTTCTAACAATGGAAATCTCTTTTCAGATACCAGATCCCATATTTAGAAGTTAACATTAAATCCTATTTCTGTGCCAAGCAGCTCCTGGTTAGTTGAAGCTATCTAGCTACTCCCACCTGTGGATCCAGTATTATGAAACTAGGTATGGATTTCTTTAATGGTCTCTTTAAATGAAAAATCAATCTTCTGGATCTCCTAGAAAGATTTTGATAGGCCAAATGTAATTTTCCTTGTAGGACCGGGCCAAGACACATAAACTACTGTCTGAAAAGTAGTGAAAGCTTTGGGGCTTTAAAATGGCCATTAAGTAGCATCTATAAAACTCTGTATTTGTCTCAGGTAAATATCTGAACATGATGCTGTTATCATTTAGCAGCATTGTTATGCATTGTTTCAGAAATTTTACTGTTGCATCAACTCAACGCAGCTGCAGCTGCAGCTTAAAGAAGAAGTAAAGCAAAGCTTCCTCTATGTTTTCTGCAGCTCATATACTATAAGCATTAGAAGGATAAAATAAATGGGAGGTCCAGGAGGGTGTCAGCAGCAAGTATAGCTGTAAGCCTGTTTTCTTTGTGCATTTTAGTAGAGATGTCCTGCTACCCTGAAGCCTGTATGTGGCTCAGTAATAGCCTCCTTTGTGTTGCCTTAGCCACAGCTCATCATCTGCTGCAAATCTAGTACTAAAGGCTGGAGCTTGCTTCGTTACGCATCGTCTTAACCTTGCTCTGCCCTTCTACCTGACAACAGCCACTTTGTTTCCTTTCACTAACAGTCAAACATCACAAATTCCTTCTCTCTAAAGACATTAAAACAGAGCCAACACCACCCCAAGTGGTATCAGAACTAACTGATTTAGATGCCGGAGTCTGCTGCAAGGCCAAAAATAACTCCCCATTTCTTTCTCCTTCATTGGTGAAAGGAGGAGAGAAAGTGGCCAATGACAGAGACAGAAATCCCCTGTAGGCATCAGAGACAAATCTATTTCATGGCAGGAAAAAATAATGCTCTTGAAAAATGTTTCTTTGCTCAGGCCAATAGATACAGAACTGCTGCATGCAATTTTGCTGAACTGATGGTATCACTTGAATGGCTCATGGACTACATAAAATGCATTACATAATTATATTTTTAAACACTGTCCCCAGCTGTGCTGATGCACATAAAAGCTGTGTTTACAATGGACTCTGCACATGTAATTATTTTGTGTCACTAGCTCTGTGCATTTCCTTGATGGATGCTCCATGGTGCATAAAATTGTAGCTTTTATCATAGATTCTTGAATATATTCTTTGGCTGTTTCAGCTTTAAATACTCTGTTGTCCTCGCATGGGTGAACAGGACTGATGCCCGGAAGGACTAAATTATAGCATCTGAGGGAACACCTTCAAGTCCTCTGGGAGCAGCAGAGAGGGAACATGATGAGTGTTGAAGTCAAGGCACCTGGGTCACGGGAAGCACTGAGCAGCAGAGCAGCTGGCTGCTCCTCCATGAATGGTTTGCTGTGCTGCTCCTCAGGATGGAGCAATGGCTCCACTCCTATTTGGCCTGCACATGTTCATCCTGGCCTAACTAACACTACATCAACCCAGCCGCTCTGCAGCATGGGGAGGCTAGGCAATGCCTGTGGGAGTGAACGGACTGGAGGCTGCTGGTGCAGACTCAAAAAGAACGTGGCCTGGACTGTCAGGATCAAAGAGCAGCTTTGATTTATCTTCCATTCTGCTTGTATACAGCAAGCGAGCTCCCAGCATTTCACTGAGAGCTCTCCCTTGTCTGTTTTCCATCCAGTTGTGGAGTACCCAACATTTCTCATGCTAGCACAGTAGTTGTGGAGGACCCAGTGAAGATGACAGTGGGATATTTATCTTAGATCTGTTCCAGTATTTTTGAGTATTAATATCGCTGCGAAAACCTAAATGCTAGAAGGATTGCTCTTTGCTGCCAAGCAATAACAGTTGGAAAAAAATGAAGAGAAAAAGTAGTACAATATCCTGAACAACAGCTTCAAAATGATGGAAAAGCAGCATCATGTGTAGCTATTTTTTTTTATTTCCCAATTTTTACTATAGCTGCAAAGAACTGTCAGAATTCTATTGTCAATAAGGAAAATGGTTTGGCATTTTACCTCTCATCACTGGCTAGCCTTAGGAGACTCCACAAAAGAAATGCGGATTTTGTTTTAAGCCAGTATTGCACGGCAGATGTTTGGTTAGAAGTCACGTCTGCTTTCTGGTAATAGATAGCTTGAATTCCTTTGTTATCATTCTGTGCCCTTTTCAGTCCTGTGTTTGGTCATGGTAGCTGGAAGCCTCTATTTCCCAAAGGACAGTTGCACTATGTAAAGTAGTAGCTGGTCTATTGCCACCAGTGACCAAATTATTCCACAGCGAATGGCCCAACTATTGGTAAACCAAGTTTTCCACCCTCACATGAATATAGTCTTCTCCCATCAAGGAAACTGTTCAGCTATGGATGTCCTTAGCATTCCCTGTGCTTGGCATGTGAAGTTTACATACCAGCTTGTAGGCTGTTGATGCATTTTGCACCAAAGGGTCAGGTGATAGAAGAGCAGTCTCTAAAGTGGAAAAAATGTGGAACTGTGAAAGTTTATTGTATGTTCATTTGCATGGTCTGCCTTTCAGATAAACTGCATCCCTACAAGTATGCTGGTACAGTCCTGGGATGACCTACAGAGAAGCTGAACCACCAGAGGTGTGTTTCTTCAGAGAAAGCAAGCAAAGGTACCAGAAGCACTGTAGGGGAAACACTTCTAAAGTAACACCCCTTGTATGGGTTGTATACATGCTCATCCTGGTTTTGGATCACAAGCTATTGTTATTTTATTAGAGATAATGTGTCTTGTGCATATGATAAAAGGGTACATTTCTCACCGAGTAAGACATATTTCTTACTTATCATGTGAGTATTATTTTCTAAAAGGGCTTATTTCCTTCTATTCCCTTACTCTAGAGAGCCTACTGAGAGTCTGTCAGCCATCTAGGATGAAATATGTTTTTCAAATATGTGATCATCTCAAACAAATCAGCATAATTCCCTGTGCTTTGATAGAGCTATGACTCAGGCCAGTGGAGGATCTAACTCCTTGGTATTTTATGTAACCTAGATAAACCCCCAAATTTGTGACCAAAGAAATATTTCTAGGTGGAACATGATTGCATCATTACTCTTCCATATTAGTTGCAGTTCCTTGCTGCAACTGCTTGTGTAAGAATTTTGTGTTTATCTTTACAGTCCATCGAGATAAGTGTTGCCTGCCTTTTGCAAAATGTTAGTGGTGCATACAGATGTAAGGATTCACACTGTAGTACAAAGCTTGAAGTTCGACAAGAACAAAACAGTCCTCTTAAGACTACTGTTTGAATCATGACTTTTGCCTTTTTGTGTCTCCAAGTCACCAGAAGCTTCCGTTTCCAAAAGAGAAGCCAAAGTTCAGTGAAAATGATGTCATGGCTATAGGGGTTGAGGTGTCATCTTTGTTGCAGTCCCTCTTGGAAATGTCCAGTAAAGCTAGAAAGAATACGGAACTTCTTTTACAGATTTTTTTTTGAGCACTATAATTCCATTCTTGCTATATTATTATCTGTGAGAATTTTTTTCTTTTTTAATTCCATAAAGCTCTATCACTAAATTATCTGAGCAGCTAAGTACTCAGATTATGTAAGTTGAACATAATAGGATGTCTGTAAAACTTTGCCACTTACAGCCTTGGAAATTTCTACATTGCTCTTCTGTAGTGACTCAGTTGAAGATCTCCCATATGATCTAGGAGAATGTATAGTGGAATGGGATTTCCATCCTTTGAAGAAGTGTAGCATGGTCCTCAGTTATGACCTCAGCTGCAGCCTTGCTCTCCTTCCACATCCCCTGGATTTCTCCAGGCAAACTGCTGATCAGCAGATGCTTGCTCTAGTTCCTGTCATGCATTTCACTTCTGTCCTTCTAGGAATGTTTACCTTACATTTTTGAAGCAATCTGCTTTTTAATTTGCACAGCAGGAGAATTTGCCTGTTGTACCAGATAGCAACCTCAATATGTACTTTCAGAGTCTATTTTTTCCAGAGGATATTTTTGGCCCATAAGTGATGTTTTAAGAATAATTCTACCAGTGCTATTTTTGATACGTGTAGCTTCACAGTGCATTATTAACCATACGGCCAAGCACTGTACATGCAGTTACATGGCAAGGTTTACTGCCCAGTAGGAATGAGAAGCATGTATTTTGAAGAGGTGTGTATTAAGAAAAACAAAAGTATTGAACTTCAAATATACAAGCTTAGGCCCTTTATTTCTTCTCTTGTTTCTGCCTTGGCTTTGAATGAGGTTCAGCATCATCTCCCTTGGAATCTCACTGCAATAATGTGGGTTCAGAGCAGCTGTTTTTACTTTGCCTTGTTGATGACAGTCAGGAGATAAAATGCAGAGGAATAAATTCTGCCTGGTTGCTACAGGTTGCATTATACAACCATTTGTAGGTCTCTGAGATGTGTTGCTGATAGCTAGATTTTATCCTGGTAGGAGTAAGAGCTCATGAAACAGGATGGCTCAAGGAATGACTAGTAAAAGCTGTATGATGAAACTTCCGTCTAAGCTCTGTCAACTGTGATCAAAAATTACCATCAATGGTGTTATTTAACAGGTGAGTGGGTGAGTGAGCAGGTGCCCTGAGTCCAGCTTGTTGTAGAAATGTGTGTTCAAAGTGAAATGCACTAACTCAGTTCGTATCAATTAATGTAATTGGGGGAACCATAAATGGTGAACTATTCTCTTACCCCTCAAGTGGCTTCTCTGATTTAGAGTTGGGCCATTTAATGAGGCAGATGATACTGCCGACACTTTGTGATTTTCTCTTTTGCAGATAAATCATTCCAGTCAGATGTATACACAGCTGTGTTTTGTGTGTTCACATAGAAAAGCAGACTCCAGTTCTCTCAGGAACAGTCCCAGCTGAGTAGCTGGGACATTATCAATAAAGTACATTATCAATAAAGGCAGTGTAATATTTAGGTGGGCCTCCTATGCAAATGTCACAGGGAGTCCTCCTGCAAGACTTATTTATGACTTTACCAAAGCATCCTGTCTCAGCTCGTTGGATTTGCAATGTTTTATGGATATCTTTGCTTTTCTTGTGACACCAATAGCTCCTGTACAATCCCAAATCATTAATTACACACTTAAGTCAATGTGGAGGTTTCACTGAGAGTATTGACTTAGTAGCGCTCAGCAAAATTGCCTACTGCCTTCTTATGCCAATGATCATGTCTGCTTTCTGTAAAGCAACATCCAATTTCCCTGTTTCTGCCATAAAGCATTATTTCCCCTGAAGAATAACAAATTCCACCTTCTGGGCAGGGTTGCAAATGAGGCAGGATGTGCTCAAGGTGCAGGGGACAGAAGGGGGACATTTGCCTGTTTTGCTCTGGGCAGTTGGGAAACAAGGTGGGAATTGGGGAAGAAAGAGCCTTAACCCTGGCTCCAAGAACATTTTTCCATGTGGCCTTTTGTAAGCTCTTTCATGTTTCCACCTCATTTTGCCCAAAACTAAAATGGAGTTCAAAATCATCACTTCTTTAACACCTCCCCCCCACACACACAGTTGTGAGAAGGTTTAATGTTTATCTCAGAGGCTTTGAACAGCATCATACAACCAGGGAATGTATACAGGCATTCAGACACCAGAATGAGCTTTATCAAATTATCAGTAAAGAAAATGGCATTTGTACTAATCATAAACTTGGGATTGGAAGAGAATACATGGTTAACAAACCTGCAAAACAAGCTTTGTTTCATTGGCTTGAGCTGCTTTACAGTTCTGTTTGTGTATGTGGAAGTGATGTTCAGTCTTTTTAAATGAGTCACAGGACTGGAAGAACAAAAATATTTGATGGTAACATATAGCAGCAAACAATTACTCTTTTCATTCTGACAAGCATGATAACCAGAATAGCAAGTTAGAGCTAGAGGTCTAGGCTGATACTTTCTATCCATGGATCAGGGATTTTAGATCCGCTTGAAAGACAGTGAAACAGAACTGAAATATCATAACAATAAAAATACAATACTAGATCAAACAATAAATCAAGCATGCCCATTACAATATAACTATTTACACTTTTGAAGGCTCTCCTGGTCACTGAGTCCATGCAGTATTTTCACAGCACAGCTTTGTTTAGCAGCTTTCTGTACCTTTATCGAGAGGAGACTCCTTTCCACCCTGCTTGCTGCATTGCACCACTGATTTAGTGAAGACATCATCCTCATAAGGATGCTCTTCTAACTCACCTCTGAAATCCACTTGCTTTTCTCCTCTGACAATTAGGTTTAAATGTGCTGCAGCAAAGTACTCATCTTTAGCAGTCGTATGGCTTTTAAGTGATAAACTGCATTAGAAAATTCCTTATTAGATAATCTATCAAATGAGGTCATACATAATTTTAGCAGTCTCATCTTGATTTATAGCATGATCGCAACAAATTACGCATACACAAACCAGCACGCTGGCTGTCAAAGTCAGGTATTTTTTCTCTGCTAAAAAAGCTGTTTCCAGGCCAGCCCAGTGGCCTACTGGTAGCACTCTTCATGGCTACGGCTTGCCCAGTTTGCGTGACAGCCCTCAAGCTCCCCCCTCATCTCTTATTAGGACTGATGAGAGCTCGAGGCAGTAGTCTCAGTCCTTGCTTTGTGCCTCCTAACAATAATCCTTAATGGTGTTTATTCTTACAGGTTTTCCATGCTCCCCTTAAGTAGGGGCATAGGTTTGTTAAAAGGGTAAGCTTATGCATGGGGAAACTGGGTCTGCAGATCTGCTCGCTCCCTGTCTCCCTTCATGTGTTGCCCATGGAATAAAAAGCTAGTTGGAGTGAATCATCAGGCAGCATGGTACAGAACTAGAACAGAGTATGCTTCCCGGTCCAGGCCACTCAGTCCCATAGAGGTTTGGTCACCTGCACCCATGGGCACTGGAAGAGGCAGTGCTCCATCTCCTATGGTTCTCTGCACTGGGAAGCAGTGATCCCACCTGCCTCACTACAAGTAGAAGTGATGAAATTTAGGGAAAATGGGAGGGAGCTTCAGGAGCGAACACTGTTTCTGAACTGCACTTCGCTACCACTATTGCACCTCTGCTCACCTCACCTGGTATCTAGCCCCCTGTGCTGCAAGTGCCTTGTTCCCTGGATCCAGAAGGGACACAGTTCCTACCCCCAGCTTCAAACTTCTGCTAATGTTTCATCTGTGGAGATTTATCTGTAACTACCATTGGGGGGAGCTGCAATAAATTATCTTCGCTTGCCTTTCTCTTCACCTGTTCTCACCTCACATGGGTATTTTTAGGGTTTGAGCTGTGCAAAGTGGTGAGAGTACATGTCATCTGCATGTCTCTGAGTAAGTTATGTCACTCTCACTCGACTTACAGCCAAACCCTGCGCACAAAGGACAAAGGGAGACAGAATAAACTGTGATTCTTGACGTTCCAGGTATCTTCCCCTAAACTGTAAAATAAAACCTAAATGAAAATCTAAATGGACATTTCCCCAATAGATAGAAGATTGTAGAGGCCCAACTTTCACTGCATGAAAACTTCTTGAAATTTTTATTAATATAAAGGTCTCCTCATTGTCTTTGCAAGAATATTCCTGGAGTGAGAGACTGGAAGAAATCAGTGTCATTTATCAGAATGAGTAAGCAAAGGGCATTCTTGCAGTGGATTGCACTGCTGTTTTGAAATCCTACAGTAATTTCACCTAATCCTACTGAATGAGATTTTTGTGAGCATATATGTGTATGTATGCATTTCTGTTATGAGTGAAAATTATTGTATCCTCGGTTGACAAGCTGTGTGTGTCAGACAGCAGCAGGGCTTGGGGAAATAAATTCATGACCCAGACTAAGAGTGGAGTATAGGGCTTTCCTCTGGAGCCCATCAGCCAAAACAGCACAGCCCCCCCAAAATAGCAGCTCCTCACCATGTCGGTACCAACACCTGTCTGGGGGTCCCTCTTCTCTCCCTTTCTACTGCCAGGGGTGGCTGACGATGAAGCAGAGAGGATGATGAGAAGGGGTTTGTTTCATCAGGGTGCAAATATGGGGTGAAAATCGGGCAAGTGTAGGAGCACTTGGGTTGTGCCAGACCCTCAATGAGGTCATGCCACGGGATGGAGAGGGTTGAGCAGGCAGGGCTGGTGAGCTTGCTCCAGAAAGGGTGAAACACTTCCATGTACCTGAGGATGTGTGCTGAGGGAGGGTGGGGGACTCTGCGGACACCCCTGTACCCTGCAGCACCGCCATGCAAACGGTTCTGTGCTGCAAGGTCATGCTCCTCAGCGGCTGCTGAGCCGCACTGACTGACACCGTAGCTGAATGCACGGCAGAAAGTCTCCATCGGTACAGGGGGCACCGGGCTCCCCGGGAGCCCTGCCGGGCCCCCTCGCTTCTCCGGCCCCCGGACAGGGACCCCCAGGCAGGCAGGGGAGGGGCCACAGCCCCACCTCGCCACTTCGCCTCCGCGGGGGTCCCTGGGGAAGCAGCTGTAGCACCCCCGGGCTCCATGGGGTGATGGGGACCACTCAGCAGCGAGCAGCCCCGGGTTGGCCGCTCCTTCTCTAGACCTGCCTCTGCAGAGGTGTTTGCAGCCATTGGCACGGGCTCTGCGGAGCCGGTTGCCTGGCAGCACAAACGCGTCTTCTCTTCCCCATGACAAACACCCTCTTCTTCATCGACCCAGACCACCTCCCGCTTCAAATGTCTGCCCAAGCTGGAGAGCCCAGCAAGGAAAAAGGCAGCTCAGCAAAACGAGCCGAGCAAGCCCCTTTCCATCACTCGGGTGATGCAGGGACCCTGGAGCTAAAGCGGTTGCCCCCCACACAGGTGAATTCATCCAGCACCGTAAGCAAAATGCCGCAAAATGCCGTCGTGCTCGGCGGCTCAGCCTGGATTAACGCTAAGAGAACAAGCCCCCTTAAAGAAACACATGCTAATTAGAGTGCATTAATATTTAGCTTTCTGCAAAACTCTAAGAGGAAAAGTAACCGTGAAGCTAAGCCCAAGGCCTGCCTACTCGCGCATGGGTCTTCCGTTCCTGATGAAAACACCCTAATGTGTTTGATGTGCCGCCGAAAGAAAGCAAAGCGTTGTATCTGGAGCGCACAGTGTTGCTCCGGGTCTCTGTGGCTTATAAAAGTGTGTGCGGCATTTTTATCTGCTCCCAGCTTGGCTCTCAGCCTCCAAGCATGCCGCTGCATCCAGCTACTGTGCTGTAGTAACTCAGATGCTGAATATCGCAGCAATCACGGGGTTATGAATTTGAGAGACATAAAAATTACCAGCTTCAGAGATATCCATCTTTCTTTAAAGAAAGAAACCCATTATGAGTCAGGCACATTATCCAGCGGCAGCCTACTGAAGAGAGCTGTCTTCTGCATAGAGGCAGAGGACTAGAGCACGCCTGATGAGTGCAGCAAGGGTGAAGGCACAGGCTGGGAATGGAAGGGGAAGACTATGCAACCACAGTGCAGCTGTGGTCGGCATGACACGGTGCCCGTGCTGTGCAGGGATCACACGGGAGAAGGAGCTAGTGGACTCTCTGCCCAGAGGGCTGTGGTGTACTGCAGGGATGTGGATTCAAGTCTGCTCAGGCTCTGGGAGAAGCTGGGTTTGATGAAAGTGTGACAGTGTCCAGCAGTGCTGAGCTGCACACTGCCACAGCTGACCATTGCACTACAAGAATCTCCTACTCCTCCAGTGGTGGGTGTCTCTGTGCCAGGGTGCAGTTACTTGTACAGACATATAGTATGATGAGACCCTCTCTTCCTGTCTGCAGGAAGGCTGAAATCACCGTGGCCTATTGGTCATTTTCTCAGTCTACTTTGAAAAAGGAAATTTGTCCCAAGGAGGCTCAAGCTACATGAAAGCAGGCACACCAAGTGCAGAGGCAGCTCTCTTCTGGCTGTGGCTGCTTGGCATGATGTGGGAAGGAGCATCATGCCATGCTGCAGCTCCATCCTCTGCAATATCAGCATCAGCCCTCCCCACCTAGAGCAGTGGCAAAGGCTCAAGGGAGACAAAGCCAGGGCAAAAGGAGAGGGGCAGAGACCAGTTAACAGGCAGGTGAATGTCTGGGAAGCACAGCAGCTTGTTCCTTTCCAGGTGAAGCAGGAAATCTCTGGTGAGTGGATGAAAGGAGCTGTATCCCAGCAGCGTGTAGCTGTTCAGGGTGGGGAGGAAGGACTGCTATTTAATTGCCAGCCCCAGTTCTATCAGCAAATACAAGGACAAGCTGTCACTGGTGCAGAAGGTAGCAGATGGCCTAATTGTGAGATTCTCCCTTGCAAAAAGCAAAATGATATACTGTCTTTAACATCTTTGCCTAGAGTGGAGTGCTAGCTTCAGATACTACCAAGATATACTGTACAGAGGCACTTTGTGCCAGAAATGTGCTCTAGTGATAATCAGAAGAAAACTGTGCTTGAAGTGACATTTACAAAATAATTATTATGGGCCGTTGCTGTTAGTCACACATCCCAAAAACTGATCTGGCTAACAGAGCTTTCCAAAGCACCTTCCACTCTACATGTTATCTGGAAATTATGACATCATTGTGTCACTGTGTCTTGCCTTGTAACCACCAGGACACTGTCTATGTATGCAGACCATTTTTTCCTCCTCTTCTTTGGGGTAAATAACTCTGTCTTTTGATTTTTCTCATGCTGCTTCAGCTGGTTTCATGCAGATTCTTGTCTCCACCACTTGCTGGAGAGCACAGGCCTTACTTTCCCAGAGACAGCTATGAAGCATCACCATCTCATCCCTGCTTATGTGAAGCCCCAGGCAGCACTGCCACTGTGAAGGTCTGAGGTGCCCTGTAACAGCCCAAAGCTCTGCAGGCCTGTAGGCAGAGATGGCAGAGTCTGCCTGCATCACACTAGTATCAGGTGCTTGAAACTTTATATTGAAGGTGGAGGGTCATTAACTGGTGAGTCATTATGGCAGGTGCATTTTGTCAGCTCTAGCTCTGATCTGACAACAGGGGAGAGAGCAGTGTCTCTCTCAGCTGGGTCAGGTTTTTGAGAGAAAACTCTGGTAAGGACTTAGTGGGAAAGAAAACTTTGACTAACCTGCTTATTATTTCTTATCAGTAAGTGCAAAAGCCAGGGTGAGGATCAACCTGAGCTGGAATCAAGTGAATGCTCTGTTTGAGGATAACAGCACTGTTCTTGTTGATTTTTATTTTTTTTTTCAGGTTGCTGAATATATTTTTAAGCGCTTTTGTCTGCTGAGTATACCACATGCTCTTTTTTCCTGATAGTCCTTTATACTTCATCATGCTTGTTGGAGTTCTTCAGTCATAAAAGGGCTTTAATGGGTTATCTGCAAGCTTTGTCTCCTAAAGAATCAGGAGGTATTAAATTGTCTTTAAAATTTACCTCTGCCTTACTGCCCATCTTCAAAAGACTCTTACACATGCTAGGTATTTATGCTACAGCAGTCTGTTCTTCCTCTTACTTACTTCTCCCCAGTTTGCTCAGAAGCATCCTTCTAAAAATCCCACAGCTGTGACACACCAGCCCCTCTTCCTTAAATCCCACTGATTTAAAGTCTCTCTCAACCTCCAATTAAATATCTTTATCTTCCCCTTCAAGGCCCTCTGTAATGTTAGTTTGTCTTTGATCTCATTCCTCCCACTCCTCCTACTGCCTGTACTCCCCCAGTCATCCCTTCTTTCTTCTCATTTTATCTTGTTCTTGAATGGTTCAATCTTGCCTTTTTTTTTTTTTTTTCTTACACTCTGTTGACACCAAAATCAACCTCCCATTTTCTATTATCTAAATATTTTCCCTCTTCTTCCGTCAACTCTACCTTAAATCCTTATCTTTTTCTTCCTTGCTAGCACTAATGCCACACACACACTCATGCAGAGTCCCCTGAGCTCTTGACCCATGTGGTTTTCCCGGAGTGTATGTTCTTCACACCAGGAACTTGTGGTTCTCCTACAGTGTACACCCCACAGATACAAACACACAAGGGTCTTTTGAAGAGCAGCAGTCACTGGTAAGTAACATTTCATTATTAATTCAGTTGCTTACATGATACATGGAAAACTCTGAACTTCTCGCTGGCTAATAATTTTTTCTATGTTGATGTGAAGGCACGCTTTGAATGCTCTGGCTAGGTATATGCACAAAATGCACATTATTTAAACTTACAACCACTTTCCTATAGGCAGTAAAGCCATTCGAGAAAAATAAATAAGAAGCAGGCTATTACAAGAGGTTTTGGATCTTGCTTCTCTATTGCCTGGCACTAGCATGTCATTACTGTCTATGTTAAAGTTACCTTTAACATCTTTCCATTCCTGCACATGATAAACAATAGGAACTAGATCCCATACAGCAGAGGAAATATAGCAGCGAGTGTCTCATGTCCATTTCTCAACTGTCATCAAATAGCTTTTATTCATGGCATAGCGCAAGTGTCAGCCAACTGGCAAAGGCAGCCTCTATTAAAAATGTTGGGGATTATTCACGTCAACAGACACAAGGGAGTTTTCTGAGTCAGTGGATCTGCACTAGCAGTGATATGAAAATGCAGCAGGTTCTCTGGAGTCATCTCAAATCTGAATAACTTCAGAATGAGGCTAACAGCTGATTGTCACTTCTAAGTACATTTAAAAAAATTCACCTAGCGCAATCAGATGAGAGTTTAGGCAAGACATTTAACTGTGTGGATAGGTAGAAAAGGCTATACTGTAAGGATGCTATGTAGATAGACCAAGATGTTTGTTTTTTTTTTTTAAATGCTCAGATTAAATACGGTCTGCAGGTTGTGAGCTGGTGGTGACTTCTCACGTTTGCTTCTGATTACATAATTAGATGGTAGGTCTCTGGCCTTTTTGATTGCGGGCATTCGCTGCACTGTTTGGAATATGATTTCTATTGGTCATGTGACTTGCCTTTTCTGGACAAGGTGTGACTTAGAAATGGAATAATTCTTTCTCCTTTTAAAAGATTTTTAAAAGTATCCCTGTTTAACTGAAAATACCTTTTACTAAATTTGTGAGAATATGAATAGAAAAAAAAAAAAAAAGATGGATACAAGCAGTAAAATCAGTGATCTTATGCAGATCTGAAATCAGGAGCAATGTAAGTGGCAAATACAAAATTAAGGCACATGCAAGTAAGGTGACCTGATCTGCTCTGACACAGATCTATGTTCCACTTATCCTCTGGAAAACTTTGGATACTGTATTTTTGTCAAAACCTAATTTCTGTACAAATGTGTGATGCAGAAGAAACCCAACCAGCAAAACCCTTGGATGTATCCCATGGCATCTCCATGACAACATACAGATGCACAGTCTGCTATATACATCGTTATCAGGAGACTAGCTGCTCCTAGATTTTTCCCATATTGAGCTGAAAGGCGGCCAACAGAGTAGCTGGCTGCAGAGGACATTGCTGGGATTTAAATGTGGAAACCACAGTTCATGATTCTGCAGAGTAAACCCGAGGCAAATGGAGCAGCCTTACTGAAGAGGTGAGCCTTGCACTATGGCTTCCCTTGCTGAGACTGCTTGGTCAAGTAAAGCAATGGGCACAGAATCTGAAAAGTCATGCGGAGGGCCTTTGCAGAGTCCTCAAAGCCTTCCTGAAAGGTTATGAGTGCAACTTGCCAGCGGAGTGAGATAAGAACAGAAGGCAATTTGGGTTAATGAGTGAACCCAAGAAGTTTTTCTTCTCCTGCACATGTGGAAGGAAAGGGGGAGCAAGCCTGTCCTCCCTGGTGGAGAACTCTGAACTCTGTGGCAAGAGGTTCACTCTCCACTTCCCAACAGTGCATAGGAAACCAGGGTCAGCGGACCAGGCCAGTGACACGTGCAGCCAAGGCTTCTCCCAGATGGATGATCCATTTTGTGAGGAATGAATCACAGGCAAAGGATCAGCTAGAACCAGGAAAATGAACCTGCCACTCACAGTGTCTGTGTGTGGTTATCTCCCCTTTCATAGTCCCCAGTGGTTATTGCACTGGATTTAATTGCTCGGTGAGTTGCATGTTAAACATTAAATGTTGCCATGCCATTTACTTGCTTTCTGGTGCAGTTAGGAGCCAGGCCTTGGGTTGATAGGCAGTCCCATGCGGTCACCAGACTGACTCTTTCCTTCTAGGTGCTCTGCAGAGGGACTGACACTGTACAGCTGCAAACACCTTTGTGTTGAGTGTGCCTTAGGCACTGGTGGCTGCACTGCACCAGCTCCCATCTGGACACTGAAGTTCCAGAAGTGTGCTAATGATGCACCAGCTGGGATAGCTGAACAGCAATAGATTCAGTAACCTACCTGGCCTTCTTCCTGTCCTGTCCTGTCCTGTCCTGTCCTGTCCTGTCCTGTCCTGTCCTTTCCTTTCCTCCATTGATGTGGTTTACATCACTTCACTGAAGGGTGAGTGGCTTCGCCTTTGCAGTGGCGTCCGGGTGTGCAAGTGGCCACTCCTGCAAAGCAGCTGAAGTGCTGTAATTTCATACTCCAGCTGACGGTGCAGGAACTTGTTCATCTGCCTGTCCTCTAACATAGACATGGTCCTGGCTGCCACAGGCACTCTCAGTACAGTCGGTGGAGCTGAGTTAGTGTTTGCAATGGTCAGGAAACATTCCTTCTATAAACAGGGCTATGTGTGTAATGGCCTGAGTAAAGCAAGGTTGGCTTTTTGTAATTGTTTCTGACTTTTGGACTGAGGAAGTCTTCTGCACTCCTACACCCCACTAAGGTTCCTTACCTTCACTCTCTGCTGCTCAGCATTCCTTTCTGAGAAACCCAGATAACAATATTTACCTTCTTGGTAAATCACTTTCTCTTTCCTTTTTTTTTTTTTTTTTTTATGAGACGTGCTACATAAAACCTGATTGTTAGGTTTTGTTCAGCTATAAAAAGTCCTCAGTTTAACAGTGGGGCACACTTGTTATCAGCCATAAAAAAAAACCAACCAAACAAAACAAAACCAAACCCTTACACTGATCTTTACCATTTAGGGATAGACCTTTGTTCTGCTTAGTTACTTATAGTCTTTGGAATGGTGTGGTCTATCTTTGTTGAGTTTTTGTGCTGCTTTGTGTGTACATGTTGTGAGCATATGTTTGACTTTTGTTTCTGTCAGGGCCAAAGATCACTTGGGTCAGCTTAACGTACAGATGTCCATTGACATCAGCTGAGTCATTGGCCTGCGATCTGCCATTCAGTACATTTCTTCTGAAGTAAAAGGGAAATTAGTTTGCCAACAGACAAGAAACAGAATAAGAAACCACTGAACCAAAAAGGACAAAAAGGACTATGCTGCCAAAGAAATAGTGTGTTTTTGCTTCAGCAAAAAAATGAACATTTTGTATCGACAGACAGAACTTGTCCAGTTGTTGCAGATAGCCTTTTCCTTTACCATAATAACATGTATTGCCCTCTGTAGCCTCTGAAGAAGAAAAGAAATTCCTTTTTAGTCCATGTGGCAGTTGAAAGCTTTGTCTCTAGCCTGGACAGCGCAGTGCAAGGGGTGGCAGTATTTTAGAATGCTCAAGTTCATGGCAGATAGCATGAGGGCACGATGGAACCCACAAGTCTTAGGCAGGTTCCTATTTTAACAGCATTTCCACTGCAGCTAGCAGTCTAGCTACGCGTAAAAAAAGCCATCACAGATAATACTTGTCAGGATAATAGCAGGAGCAGCAAAGTCAAGCCCCAAGTAATTCCCCATGGCCTCATAGTTTCCCAAGAAGCCTAATACCTCTTGTTCTGAAAAGCAGCATCTGGAAATGACAGCGGGGTGTACAAAGTGTGGGGAGTCCCTGATGCTGGGCTGGGTGCTACTGAAGCCTCAGGTCTCCAGCTACAGTGTCAGGAAGTGGCACTAATCGCAGGACAGCATTTGCAATGATGAGTGAGTTTAAGATGTTTCAGAAAGGATTCAGTATATATTCTGTGGGTTTGGGCTGATGTTCCTGATGGATGCCAACCATTCAGGTGAAAACAGTAATTGACCATTCCGCTTACAGATACCTGAAACAATTGGAGCTGGGCAGGCTCCCTGTATGGCTGAACCAAGCAACAGGGTGATTTGGCTAGGAGCTAATCTACCCATTAAGGCAAAGATCAACCTGAAGGTATTCATTTCTGAGGAGGGTGGAAGGAAGACAGAAACAGGACAGATTGCCAAGAAGGCTCAGCTGTAGCTGGAGGAGTCCCCAGCAGTGTGACCCCAAACAAGAGCTGAGGGAGGAATTTTGGGCACAGTGCTTTCAAGCAGTTGAAATTGTAAACAAAACTCCTTGCTTCTTGTTGGGCCTTTTCTTTACAAGTTCCAGGACAAAGGGTTTCATGTGTTGATGTTAATCACAAGCACTGACATAAGGAATTACCCAACTCAATCAGCATTCTCATCCTAGTGGAAACAACCCAGAAATAACTCTTGCCCCAAACTGATCAGGTCTGTGTAACTGATATGGGTTGAAAATCATAATGGTCTATATACTTCTTGAGAAAAAGTTCTTATTTTAAGGACTTTGGTAATAAATATATGCAAAAGTTGAAAGCAGCAATGAGTTGGATAGGCTATTGTTCTCCAACTTAATTTTTAGGACTTAAAGAATTCTAATTTTAAATGAGAAATTCTTCTGATCGTTTCTACAATTGAGGGGAAGCAAATTCACATTTGTAATGAATGCTTTTTATAAATATTTGATTGCAATAATCCAAATGATCCTACTTAATATAAAGGACAGAGTTGGTATCTATTTTTTGATAAGTGCTTTGCATAACATGCTCCATATGGTTAAAAATTTTAGAACAGTTTTAGAAGACGCAACTCTTTGATAGGACAGTCCTGGTGGCTGGAACAGGCTCCTCCTGCAGACAGAGCACTGGAAGGTCACAGAGCTAAAAGTTAGAAATTCCAGGTTCTTTGTATTTTGTCCTAATGATCATTTACTGCATTGTTCTAACCTCAAGCATCACCTGGACTAAAAAGAATAAGATGTGCTCATTTTACCTGACTCCTCTTTTTAGCTTTCACCTTATCCTGTTGTCAGAGCTGACAGGTCTTATTCTGGTTTCCAGTCTTCCTGTCTAGTTGTACCTTCTTCAGCTTGAAAACAACCTTCTTCAGCCTTGTAAGGTACATTTAATTTGCTTCCCATCCTCAAGCTGATGAGTTTGAAAGCTCACAGTCTTTGGAAAATTACATTAAAACTTCACTTCTCAGGACTGTACATGTGAAAATCCTGGGAAAAGACCTTTGGAGGGCTTTTGACCAATGCCAGTCAGCATGATAAAAACCTCCAAAACAATTTAGCTTTTGTATGGTAATTATATGCATGGAGAGTCCATGAGAATGTGTAAGAACTATGTAAGAAAATTTCATTTGTTTCTGTGTATAATATGAATAATTGTCATTATCAACAGTACAGATAAGAGAAGACAACAAAAAGCAGATATTGTAGATAAGTTGGCAATAACAGGCTGTTTATAACAGGAATATTTTTGTGTTCCACATAGTAATATGTAAATATTTCAGTTGAGCAGTTTTATGTCATACATGTTTCTCTTAAGACTTATAAAAAGATCAAGATCAGATTTCTAGAAAAGCAGCAGAGCTGAGTGTAGTGCAGATGAGAAGCAACACTGTCTTCTGTGACATCTTCAGGCATCCTGAGATGAAAAGTTACAGCTAGCCAGGTGTCACACGGAATTACAGGGCAACTGTGTACGTGCTATCCACTACAGTGCTTTATCGTTTATTATTATTGGGATACTATGCTGCCTGCAGTTTGTAGATACTGAAAGAATTTTAAGAGGGACATAGTCAGAATTTTTCAGTGCAAGACCAGAAGCCAAACATTTCACCTCCAACTTGTTTCATGGATTCAGACAAAATAGCTACTCTCCCTACATTCTCTCTGCAAAAGAGGGCTAGGATTTGTGTCTTGTGGGATGTTGTGACATTCGTTTTTTTCTTGTATGCATCAACTGCTTTGAAGGTGGAAAGGTCCAAGTCGTATTTCACAACAGCCTTGCAATTACAGAACAGACCCAGTCTCTCCTCAGAAAGGGACAAACAACTTGGAAATCAGCAAGTACTCTAAACAGCTAGAACAAACACAGTTTGAAAGTTCATTGATTTCCATTTACAATGCCAAGTTTTACTTGATTTATTTTTTTTTTTATTATCTATGTGGCACAACACCAACCTACTTTTTTTTGTTGTTTTTAAATGAAGTGTCACTGGCATGTGGTCCTTATTAGCCTAGAGATACTTTGGATAATTTAGGCAAAGGATCATCAGGCAAACAAAATAGGGCCGTTTAGGACAGTGTTGATGATGAAGCCCAAAATTGTTTACTCTTTATGTGAGACAGTTTAAGATTTCTGAGCCTATTGGACTACTATATTGCTGCATGGACTATATGGGAGGGAGGGGAGTGTTTCACACATGTGTAGTTAGGGCTGGAGTTAAACATCTGGATCCTAGGTGTTGTTTAATGATTCTTGACAAATAATGGTAGCAAATGCATGAATCTTACTTGGGAAAAATTCTGTCCTCCCATATGACTGTCTCTGCACTCCCCTAGCACTACATGGTGCCCAGCACAGTCCTGCAAGGCATCAGGCCAGAATTCTCCTGCTGTTGAAAGGCTGGGAGTGGATCCTGGCATGGGGTTCTCTTCATAGAGCCTGGTTTTGGGCCATTTCACCAACTGGACATGCACCCTTCCAGCTTCCCTTTCCAGTATGGATCATTGCCACTGACTGTGACTATGATTAAATAGTGCCTGCTGCTTCTGAATGAGCAGAGGAGTCTGAAGCAGATCAGTACTGGTGACATTGTTTTGCCCAGAAAAAGTGGGCTATTGCCTCCACCACAGGCACTAGAAAGGGTGGGGATGGCTGGGGAGGGAGAAGGGAAAAGAGAGGGAGTAGTTACTGTCAAGAGGAGCCATGCACTGATAAATTCTAAACTGTTGGAAAAAGCAAAGTTGTTGCTGATAATAGAAAGTATGCACAATACTTAGGGGTTGCAAAGAGAATTTGACCTATCAATGATTAAATATGGGGAAACTTGCATTGTCACTGCCCGTGCTGACTGGTGCTTATGGGTAAATGGGAGATCAGGCTGCCAGGCTGTCAGCTTCTATGAGCCCTAACTTCCCCCCTGAAAGGGAGATGGCTATTTTGCCAACAATGGCCCCAGCTCTTTTGGTTACAGCCAGTCAAGTCCAATGACATCAAATATTAATCTGGCACAGAACTTGGGCTGTCTGAGTACATTTTATAACCAACAGCATATCAAATCCTTTGGACCTGATGACAGTTGCTCCTTTGTTGTCACATCAGTCAGTCACTTTAACCCAGATTCTCGGTCAATTCAAAGGAAAGAAAACGGTGCTTCAGAGAACTGACTATTGCAAAAGTACTTTAAAAAAAAAATGAACAGAAGGAAGGCAGGGCTGAAACTCATCACAAAAGATCCCACCATAAAATCAGGAGAATGCACAAGGAGCCTCAGATGACCTCGCAGCAAAAGGATGTGTTACTGTTCTGTGTATGGTTTCACTGCAGGAGCAGACCTTGGATCATCCCAAATCTAGTCTTTGGGCTTGCAGTTAGTTCAGATTCTTGGGCCTGATATGTTTGCACAGTAACATTTTTATTTCTTTTATAACAGAATTTCTGTCTGTATAATGGAAATTTCTAGCTCTATGAGAACAGGCAAATTTTGGAAATCAGGCTTCCTAGGTGGAGCATGGAAAGGCAAGCCCAAGGCACCAGTCTCTCTCTGCACCAGGCAGATGCCACCTTCACAGGGACTTTGTGTCAGGCAGCTCCTGCCTGTATTTTATCCAACATCCAGAAATGGCATGACGCTTTGATCTAACTCTGATTTTTGCCTACTGAATGTGAAAAGAAAAAACTTTTAAGATAGCTAGCTGAGGACTGACCATACAAGCGTAGCACATTAAGGAAACCATTCCAATTAGCTGTGGGGAGGGGGTGGGAAAATGACAAAAATGAGAAAAATTTTGCATTTTTTTTCACAAGATTAGAGACAGTGAGAGAAAATTATAACTTGACCCTAAATTATTCAAAGGAAGTGAAGAAATAAAAATATAGGCTAAAGAAGAGTTCTTCCTAGTAACTTGAACCAAAAGCAAAAGCACATTAACATACAAGGACAGGAAGATTCAGAGAAATAGCTGGAAGGAAATTACATGCCTATAGTCTTGGAGGAAAATACAGGAACTTACTTAATTTAGTAATATACCTAGCAGGCCTCGAGAAAGGGAAAGTTTCTATGTGGTACTGGCACCACTCCTGACCTTATCATATGCAGAATAGATGGCTCAAGGAACAGGTAATGAATAAAAAGAGGCTTTTTAAATGTTCAGAGGGATTCTGCATTGTTTTTTTTTTTCCATTAGGTGTTTCTGAGGAGGCTGGAGTGGGAGAAAGGGTCAGAAGCCCAGTATGTGATCATTCTCATTTGCAGAGTCACCTATTAAATGATGCTTAGAGACATAATGTACCTCAGCTACAGAAAATAGTGTACTTCAGGATGCTTTCTTTAAGAGGTCACCATGCATGCTTTTGGGTGTCTCCCCAGTCACAGGAAATGTTCTAAAAACCTTTGATACTTCCAATGTTCACTATGAGTATCTGAGTCTAAGCTGGGTTTTTTTAAGGACAAAAAGTCAGCAAATAAAGAAAAAAAATCAACAAAACATTGCTTAAGGGTGTGTCAGAGAACTTCTGATGTCATGAAAAAAGATGTGTAATGGAGTGGAAAACCAAATGTGTTGCTAAAGCTTAAAAGTAATTACTGTCTGGAAGGCTTGATCATCTTGTGTCTGTTGTAGTGAGTGCTGGAACAGACACACGTGTGAACACGCATGGGCCACCTTAACTGCTGGTTCTCTTTGGGGCAGCTTCAGCTGCGAGGGCAAAGGCAAAATAAGCACAGGGATGGGAAGACCCTCCCAATCCTTGGTATTTTCCTTACAGGAGTTTGCAGTATAGTAGTCAATGCAGCAGTTATTCTGCAAAGGGAGAGCTCTGGTCTAGTGCTGTCAGTCTCACACCCACTGTTCGTGAACACCTACGTTCCCTTTAAAAATAAAATTGTAAGAGTTCTGAATACAAATGTGCTAAAGTTTACTATTTAAATGGATCTTCTGGAGAAACTGTGTCAAATATGTAGCTCTTTCTAAAATGCCAGTGCACCCAGGATTACTCGTTCCACAACTGCTGCTTTCTGCAGCCAGCTGGTAAGATGGATGAAGCTCACATCCCATGAAGGTCTAAATCCTTCTCCCAGCCACCCACCTCCTGCCATGCCCCACTTCACTATCGCTTAGGCAAAAAGCATTTCCTAAAGCTGGGAACGGGCTGGAAATTGCATGGGTATCCAGCTGGCAACCTTGGCACATGCCCTGAATCATTAAAACCAGTGGCCTGAGGATGAGTAGTGGGAGGTGTGTTCACTGCATCTGAGTGATGCTCCAGAAAGGCAGAGGCAGCCAGAGGGAGAGCGCCATTGGTAAATACCACCCACACTGGCAGCACAGTTTTCTGAACCTCTGCTAGCTTCAGACAAGTGTCATGGTGGAACACTGTGGGTTGTGAGGGTCGTGGAGGTGAGGGGGGTGCAGAGGGTGAGCAGGATGATGAAGGATGAAAGTGCAGGCACTACACCAGGTTTGTAGTGCCCCATTCAATGGTTCAGGCGCACTCTTGACCATCCCTCTGCTTGATGTATGTTGGCCACTTTTAGTGGGCATTTGCATAGTTCTCAGCTTCCTGAAGAAGTGAGATGCCTCCCACTTGGGCATTACTGTTATTTAAGGGGTAGTGCAGGGTATTTGAACAGGAATGAAGGCATCAATACATGATATCCTCTTTGCCAGATAAGCCAAAAACATGAATGGGATGTTCACCCAGTTGCAAGGCATTAAATATTTCTGCTTTGACTTATGCCAGTTCTGAGAACCATTAGCTGCTTGCATCAAGACATTAAGCCAAATCCTGGCTCCAGTGAGGTCAGTTTTAAAACTGAAATTGATTTAATTGGCAATAGAAATTCATCTCCTGGATTGTGGTGAAGAAGGAGGCCTTAGATAGCAGTTTACTGTTGCCTGATAGTGCAAGTTTAAGTTCAAGTCACTCAAGTTTTGAGACATACTGGAATTCTGTGTGTGTGGGTAGAGAGGTATGACAGTTATGGCACTAGGAGACCTAGCGTTGGTAGCTGCTGAAAGTGATTTCCAAACTTTCCTGCAAATACAGATGACTATTTTAGGAGCTGAGGAACATGGACATCCTGGCTCCCAGCTGTGCATGACTGACAGTGTCTCATCTATCTCATACTGCTTAGTGCTGATATTCTTTTCATTTAATTACTCAAGCAGACAGAAGTATTAAATGCCATTTCAGAATTCTTTATTATAATATATGCTTTCCAGTAATTACCTTGCTCATTCTCTGACAGTAGCAGGGGGAAAAGCCCTCCGCCCGAGTATTTCCCGCCTGTAAGAATACACACCTCAGAAATGGATTTTGCCCTTCAGCCTTTTTTTTCCCCAGTTGCATTTAAATTGATCTCAAGATGTGCAAATCTCTGTGAGTGCTCTTCAACATACATTTACATTTTCCCCTTGCTTTTAAGGAAATGCAAACAGACTGTATTTTTTAATTTCCTCTTTGCTTTTTATTTCTCTGTAATTTCCCATTGTGACCACTTTTTAAACACATTATTTTCAGGTTCCCTCTATACTGCACACATATAAAATAAGTTACACTTTGCTCTACTCTGAACCTAAATTTTACATTCATCATTAATCTGAACTGCTTCCTCTTAGACTGCGTAAGAAAATCTACAATTCAGCATCATGCCTGCTCTCCTCTATTAACTCAAGTCTTAGATTTATTATAATCGCTAACAGTAAATACTGTATCCATTTTTAGAGAATGACCCAATCTGCTTGTATTTCCTGATCTTTCTTCTCATTCCTTTGTTATGATATGCTTTCTGCCTCTTAATTGTTTCCATATGAAATTGCCTCAGTCAAAGCAGTTGCAATGAATAACGTCCATTGCAAAATCTCAGCATTTTGGTCACAGCAGATAACCACGAGCTGGTTACTCCCTGTATACAGTAGCACTCCTTAACGACAAGTAGTAAGTTCTACAGTCTTGTTAAGCGAAAAACAGTAGACCAAACATTGCAGACAAAAGGAAGCTTAGTAAATGTGATTTCTGCCCTTTTAGCCAAAAATCTTGATCCCATTTTTGATTTCTTCACAGCCAAAAAACTACTTTCAGTATAGCTGAATACTATTAGGAACAAACTTAGCTTCTCTCCCATGGGCTGTGTTTAAAATGGCTTTTGTCAAATAACTTGGAGGGTCCCTTTATGTTTTCAGCCGTGAGGCTGCTTTATTGAAGTATAAATCCAGACCCCTTCATCAAGGCAGAAAGCTCTGCTGGTTGTGCTGCATTTCCACAGCTCGGTACAGGGCTGGATACACTTAACTGAGAGGTGTGAAGGAGCATCCTGGAAGAGATGGAAGCTAAATATATTCTGCTACAAGATTTGTTCCATTCCTCTCTCCACCCCCAGATCCCAGAGACTACAATGCAGGGCTTTACATATGCATCTAATGGTGGAGGGAGGAGAATTCCCACGGATAAAGAGCCTTAGCCCAGTACCAGCACAGTACACAGCCTGAAATGGTGCTGGGGTAGGTTTTGAGGGAAAGCACTCATTTCTTCCAACGATAGGTCCTACACAACTATTTTTAGGAAACGATTCCTGGATGTAAGGAGAGCCTTCCCTACAGCTTTGGTATAGGCATGTGGACAAGGTGGAGAGGGGTTAGAAAATCATCTATACGCCCTCCCTGCACTTAGAGTTTCCTTTTGCTTAGCTCTAAGGGACTTCCCAGTTTGGGGAGTTAATTTTGTTTCAAACCACCCTTTGACACCCAGCTATCTGTATCCATTGCATGGCTTGCAAATGGTTATGGTGCTATGGTTAGGAGCCTGATGACATGCTTTCCATCTCTTACGAGAGCATCGCCTTATTTGTGTTTAAGGAGCCCAACTCCATAAAAGCACAAAAGAACAAATAAGTTTCCTCTCATTTGCCCCTGATTTTATGCTTATATAATTCCACTAATTTCATTTGCATGAGAACAGAAACAGATACCTGGTCTCTTGGTAGAAATTATTTTATAGGGCTGTTACCCAAACCAGAAGGCCAAGCAGGAATCTACTTCACATGCACAAAGCACCACAGCAGAAGTGACATGCGACATGGTTATTTTATTCCCACTCTGCATTTTCGTGCACATTTATGTGTGTTGTATGTAGTGGGTTAGAGGCAAAGAAAAACAGCTACACAGTTCTCCCTCTTCCATACGTGAAAGTTGTCTAGCTGACTGGTTTTATCTCTAGGTACACAAAAGAAAATTAAACCATTAGAAGAGATACCTCAGAGCTGTGAACTCTAAGGGGAAGAAATTACTATTGGTTTGACAGGTTTGTAAGTAAATTACCTATTTATGTAACTCAATGGATTTAATATTAACCACAGATGAGAGACATAAGTTAAACACGCTTTGCAAACACATGCATTGCTTTCTCATTTACCTGAGGATGGGTCAAGTTAAAATTGCTCCTGGTATGACAACAGATAATCAAGGCAGGAGAGCTGAAATGATGAACAAATGAAAGTAAACCAAATAGCTTTTTAAAGTTTCAAATGAGCATGCTGTTGGAAGTGCTATAAGAGATAACACAAAAGAGCCAGCAAAAAAAAATGTGGTTCAGGCTCGATTTTTTGCAAGCAATCATAAATCTTAACTTCATCAGCTTTGTAGGCTTCTAGGGGCACTGGACAAATGAAAAAAAGTTGACCTCATCATCATGTGAAGTTTCCTATTCCTGTCCTAAGCTGTCATTGGTAAAAGCAGGCAGGAAGAATTCCAGCTGTAAACAGTGATGTGCTGCCAATGTTTCAGCAAGGGTAGCCCAAATTTTTCCCTCTCTGCAGCTGCAACACAGCTTGTGCGTAAGGTTCTCAGTGGCTGCAGCTGAAAAAGCTGCAGACCATCCCTCCCTTCAGTTCCTTCTCTGGTGAAACATAAACGTCCATTCTTAGGTATAACTAAAGATGGAAATACTGTAATTTGGCAAGTGGACTTTGAGAGTCAGAGGGTCTTGTTTCTGTATGCAACTGCTCACAGAAATAGCAAGAGCAAGAAACCCTTAATCCCCTCTTGCACCCACTCCAACCACACAGCTTAAAAACACATCTGCAGGTCTTGCACCCTCCTGACTCATTCTCAGAGCTCCTGGCCCTCGTCCAAATCATCCTCCTGGGAGAGAGGCAGGTCAATTGCTTTTTGGGTGGCTGACCAAGGACCATACAGGTGGCACTGCAGCCCTTATAGTGAGAAGTTATTCCTGAAACATGGGGTGAAATTCAATTCACCTTGACCTCTGTGGGCTAGACACTGGTGTAGAGCTGAAGGACCTGATGCAGCAGAACAGTTAGTTCCCTTCCAACATGTCTGCCCAAGGCAGCAGGCGTGTGCTTCAGCACACAGCTCCCACTTTTACTCGCAGGTTGGCTCCCTCAAATGTAGTTTTGAAAACATGGAGATTAGTGACTAGCTATCTCACTACTTGCCTGATAGCTTTCCTTGGTGCAATTAAAAATGTCTCCAGAATGTGCAATAGGAGTCAACAATTTTTAAAGCATCGTGCAGACAATGTAGATCATGTTGAAAAATACACTTGGTATCTGCTATCCCATGATTGAAATATGAGCAAGAGAAAAGAGAAAAAAGATAAATAAGCCCTAGTTAAAGAAAAACAAACAAACAAAAAAGAGCTTTGGAGAGAATTCCAGGGATAGTAACCTCTCTCTGAAATATGTCTATGCAGTAGTTGTCTTGGAGAACCTTGAAAATGTTTGTATTTTTTTGCTGCTTTATATCCTTAAAAGTATCCTACTCTTTTCCTTTTCTTCCCTTTCCCCCTCCTACCCCCCACCCCAGCATGGTCAATATTGTAATTTAAGCAAGCAAAGGTTCTCTTCTAAACAATTGAAAAAAATGTGCTTGTAAAACTGTGCAAATACCTATTTCCAAAAATAACTAAAATCACTGTGGTTTCAGGCACACAAATGATGTATTTTGAAATAGGACTAAATGTTTATTTATATGAGAGAGCATGCTAGCTCTGGTCTACTGAGAAAATAATGGGCATTAAACCCTATGCAGCATACAGTCCACTGAATAGAAAGTAGATCATATTTTTAAGAGAAATCTGTTGTATAGTGATCTACTACAGTCTTCAAGCAAAAGAACTCACTTTGAGGCTTAGCAAAGGAATAACTAATTTAGTAATGATTTATTGCTCTTAATTTTAAAACTTTTAGGACATTTTAAACATAATGAAAGATAATGAGAGGAGACACAAAATAAAGCAAGAGCAAAGGTGAAGGCTTATTGTGCTCTATAGAAAAGTGTCAATCTAAAGGCATATTGTCAGCTTCTCCACTCAGTCTTCACTGTTGTTGCTCAGTTGATGTAGTGAGGCTTTAGTATGGTCTTACCAAGCCAGTGGTGGATTTCCTCCAAGGCAGAGGATGTCCGCTGAGGTAAGAAAGCTACCCTGTGCCCCTGCCTACCTCCATCACCAAGAGGAGACAGCGCAAGTGGTTAGGGGCAAAGAGATGCAGCCTGAGCAGAACAGCGTTGGGATACTTGACTGCTCAAGCAGCTAGCACTAATTTGAGCAGCCCAAAGGTCATGACTATTTATGCAGAATAAAGGTCAATGGCAAGCTGGCGTGTGGCTGCAGGCTATCTTGGTACGCACTTGACCCAGAGCCACCGATACAGGCTTCTGATTCACACTTTGTCTTTCTCCATGAACTTTCAGACCAAGCTTTGTCTGAAATAAAACATGTTAGGAAAAAAAAATCTCTGCCATGGGACTTGACACAGTTAGGAGCCAGATGCAACTTTGTGGCTTTGGCTCATCAAACCTTTGAATCATTATTTATAAAAGACAGCCAAATTCTGAACTGTTTGCCCAGTATTTAGTCAGCCCTTATGTGGATAAACTCCTCTGAAAGCATGCCTGAGTACAGATAGAGGAAAAAGTGAATAAGATGCTCAGGATGTGACCTGCTAAAAGAAGGCCTGTGAAATGCCTACAGACTTCAACAGAGGTGGGGTTCTTCAACTGTCAGTATGTGGACAAAAAACACTTTAAATGTGCAAGACCTTAGAGCACAAGACTAAATGACACGGTTTGAATTTCCAGAGCAGTTTCAGTTTAGGTGAAGCAATGTCTATTAGGTTGAAAAAGGGAAGCAGATACACTATGTTTAGTCTAGTTAGATTCTATACTATATCTGAAATTTTATAGTCGATAAATTGCTTCATCCTTTGCTGTCATTAAAAAATGAGAACATATTTTAACCTTTGGTTCCAGCATCTGTCTCTCTACCTGCACCGATTTTAAACAAAATCCTTTTGCCTTCTGTTGTAAATTAGTCCTGTATGCCATGGTCCCCAGTAGGAAGCATGAAAAGTATGTTGTGACACGTCATTCCTCCCCCTCCCCAAAAAAAAGATAATGGGAATGCATCGTTACGTTGATTTGTTGTTCATCACATTTGGCACTGTGCCCTAATTAAGGTTGCAGCAATAACTCTGCTCTATTATAAGCACTGCTTTGCCTCCACCAGTAATTTTTAATAGGAGTTAGCTATTATTCTATTATTTTTGTTTGCTAATAAAGAAAAAGTATGTTAGGATGAAAAGTTCCCACGCAGAAAGTCACCAAAATTAACTGTCTTCAGAACTGTACAAGCATATTTTTCCTCTAGCCATCTCTTCTATCAAAAGAAAGAATTACCAAGTTCTTCCTTGACCACTGGCTTCCTAGATCCCCACAAGAGGGGAAGTTTAAACAGTTGCTTGGATGCGTTTTGTCAAGTTTATTTATTCCATTATCCTCCTTCACTCCAAATTTTGTGGGCTTGGCTTTGGGGAAACTGAAATCAACTCATAACAATGGCATAGTCTGGTTGGTGAATAAGCATAATGTGTAATTTCCCACTGAAAATGGCAAAATCCTAGACACTGGGCATTTGCAAGTACTTTCTTGGTTGCGCTCATCAAACCAAAAAGCATCTCCATTCAAGACTGAGGTTCATTACCATGTCCAGAGACATGCAGCATGTAATTCAAACGGCTTGTGACTCGGTGCAGCTATAAGCTCTGTGACAATAATAATTGTGTCACAGTTCTCACAGACAAAGGCTTCTGGCCCATTTGTGGAAGTTCAGGTGACCCTTGAAGACTTTTTCCTTCTCTTACAGCTTGTCAAAGAAAAGAAAAAGAAGACTCTGCAGAATTTGAAGACACTGGAATATGTTCTGTGATTTCTTGGACTTCATGCTACCTCTTGTGAACATTGTTGTTATTTCCAGTCCCTAGAAAACAGGACTGTACTATAGAGGACAGTGGGATTTCTGTTATCTTAGAGTAAGTATGTTTTTTATGCTTTCCCTCCTATTAAGGTGTTTTAGAAAATGAAAGAAAAAGAAAGCTCTTGCTCATAATTAGTATTGAGGGCCATCTATTCTCATACTTCAAGAACACGATTTAGAAAGGGAATCTCCTACTGCCTCTGCCCAGGCAGCTTTCTCATCTTCCAGAACGATACGCTGGTGAGATGAAGACCTAGAACTATGTTTTCCTCATAGGAGTCCAGAAAAACTGCAGGTTTATGGACAGTGTTCCATCAGAAATCCTCATAAAACAGAAGCAGTTGTTCATCTCTCTTAAAAACAAAACAAAATCCCAACAAACAAAGGAAAGACTGCGAGTCCTACTGTCTTTCTACTCTTAATCCTAGTCTACAGTTTATGATTAGATCTCGCAGTTTCTCTCAGTTTTATGTGAATGCACCTACCTACTTTCTTGGACTCTCATGGCTTGTTTCATTTTAGTGATTGATCACAATACAGTTAAAGACTTAGCTTTAGGTCACCTCAATCATCTTTATAACATCTAGCCTCAAGTAAGGGAGCCCTGTAATCCCCACAACAGAGCTCTGCATCTGCTAACTGAAAATCTGAACAGTTTCTGGAGTGGGTCAGGTGGGTTGTATTAGGCACCACACTTCTAGAGCTGTCTTGCTACCCATAGTTGAGTTGCTTCTTGTGCTAATTCAGATACACCTGCCTCGTCTTCAGCATTGACAGAGCTGTGCAACACAGTATTCTGAAAGCATATGATGCAGTCCCTTCTACTTGGGACTTGGACCATGTAGTGCTTTTCAGAAACCAAAGCAGCGGGAGAAATCTCCTGCCCTGTTCCGTAGGGGAAGATGTGCCATCCCAGCGATTTACAGGCACTATGCAGTCCAGGTGTCAGGCACAAAGGACAGGGTAAGTCTGTCAACATGCAATAGAAAAGCGCAGCTATTCCTACAACTGTGTTTATATTAGAGACAGTGTCTTCCATCCAACACAGTCAACATCTTCTTTTTTTTCCTAACCGCTGCTTCCATCCAGGTGAGGCAAGAGTAGCTGGATGAGCAGTCACCCCAGTTCCTCCCAGTTCTCAGCATTCTGGATTGTTTGATCAATAGATGCTCCTAGGGTACCAGAAATAGGGATGTCTCATTTAGCACCTTAAAATTTTGCATACAGCAAAGTTTTGCTTTGATGAAGGTTGAATGGGCCTTCAGAGTACATCTGGGTGGCTAAATGTTGTTTTACACCCTGGTTTTATCTCCATAAAGTTGGAACTGGGGATGAGTGCCTTTCTCAGGGTGGCAGGTTCTCTGTCAGAAAGCTGTAAAAAAAATAGACCCATTATGCAAAACCAGCCATGAGCTATTTTTCCTCTGTATGTAGCAGTTAATTAAATGCTGGTTTAGTACTCGCTTTAAGTGGGAAAGTTTTTTCTTCTTACCTCAGAAATTTACATCTAAAATTTACAATTAACTTCTAATAAATTTGTTCAAATTATTCCTGTAATCTACACCGAAATGACATAGCAAAGCTGGAGGAGGCAGATATAGCATTTTATACCATTGCACAGCGCTCTGTATACATCAGTCTACACAATCCATTAAAGTATTATTAAACTGATAGAATAAATTGAATTTACACAATATTAAATACACCACATATAGTAACTGTGAAAATTGCTGGCATGCACAGCTCATCTAACTTTGTAACTCAAGTTGCTTTTCTAATTTGTTACCCCAATAATCTAACCTTGTAAGTCGAATTGCTTTTCCAATTTGTTGCCCAAAACCTAAAACTGGACTTTTATAAGACTGTATTTCTGCATGGGGGAAAGAAAGAAAAGAAAGAAAAGAAAGAAAAGAAAGAAAAAAAAAAAGAAAGAAAAAAAGAAAGAAAAGAAAGAAAGAAAAGGCATAGCACAGAAACATTGACAAATCCATTATATTACATATCAGAGAGGGAAATTACCATATTAAAAAGTCTGAGCTGGTAGAGCTACACGGGACCATTGGGACAGAGGAAATACAGTCAATTCCCATTATTGCTCTGCCAGAGGTGTCAGAGACAGCGCGCAGCTGTGGCCGGTAATTTGATGTATTTCCCTGCCTCTCATGGCACATGCAGACTGCAGAGAGTGTCAGCTAGGCTGCTGGAAAGCAATTCTACCTCTCTAAGCTACTGAAAGAGGACCCTGGCCTCAATAGACATGAGAAGTTGCTGGTTTACCTAGCTGAGATTGATGACAACCTACTTGTGAGAGGGGTGAGTTTCCCTCTCTCCCATGAATTTAACTGGAGTGTTCACTTTAATGCTTAGTAATGCCACTGTAAGTGTTGGTGTAATTTCACTGGTAGTGTAATTGCAAGTTAACTTCATGGCTGATCTCTTCAACAGATGGAAGCAGGGTGGGGGTGGTGATGAAACCCACAGGAAATGGGTGCTGCTGGAGGAAAATGCAGATGGAAAAAAGGAGAGACATAAGTGCAGAGAAAAGGGAGAGAAAGAGATCAAGGAACCAGGGGCCATAAGAAACAAACAGGAGAGAGAGGATGCTCTGAAAGACCACCTCTTCTGCCTTCAGAGAAAACAAAATGTAAATAAAAAGAGTAGAAAGAATTTAATAAATTACAGATACCAAACAGTTTAATGGACATATACAGAAATAAATGGTATGGTGGCCAGGTTCTCTGGAACCTGAAATTCTTGTATGCAAGTCCATGCTCCTCAGCAGACCCTTAGACCATAAGTAAAGAGCTTACATTTTATTTATGCTTTGGGCTTCATGTTTCCTACAGCCTCTGTGCTCCTAAATTTGCCACTGTCAAACTCTAGGAAAAGGACTCGGGCTGAACATGCTGTCTCGGTACAGCCCTTCCATATACTTTTCATCAAATGTCTCAGGATCTGCTTCACAGAAATATTTATATACCTCACCTCAACCTATGCCTGGAGCCTTGGCACCTGAGTAACCCACCCATGAAGCTGAGAATCATGAGGTTTTTACCTCTCTGAGATACTGTCAGAATAAAGGACAAATGCCAGGGAAAGGACTTGGTCAGTCAGGCCCAGCACCACACACATGTGGGCACTTATTTCATTGCCAGAACCCAAGCTAACGTCTCCACAGGAGACAGTTTTGCTCTACACAGACACACCATCACTCTGCTCTGCTCCAGATTTGAGGGTGCGACACACATGCACCCTGCGCAGTGCTATGCCACTTTTATCCCAAATCTAGAGCGGGTGACAATTTTTTTTTTTTTGGTCAAGATCTTGTGTGCAGTGATTCATGCCTCTGGGACTGTAAAGAAGTTGGGAATGTCAGAGCAATCCTTAAAGCTGAACCAAAGGGGGCATGGGGAAGAGTAAAACTGCTTGAAGCCCTCTTGATGTCTCATCTAGGTGTGCAGAGCATGGCCTAGCCAGAGGTGGGGGTTTGCTCCTGTTCCCTGGCGCAGTGGTACAAGGAGATGTGCATTAAAAACAACCTTGGCATTTACTGCTTTCTCTGAAAAGTATTTTTTTTCATCTAGGTATCTATTACACCTTGAAAACATGTTATCAGTGTTTGAAAAGACAATAAAACTACTGTGCTTGGTTCATGGACTATAAATACACTTAAGCAGAAAGGAAGCCTGAAAAGCCAACATATCACAAAATAGTAATTGCAGATTTCTAGGTTGAAGGCCAAGTTTAAGTCTATGATGCTGTTTTCTCTATTCCCTACGATCACAGAGTGAGGTAGAGAGGACAAAAGGCACTAGGCTTGATGAAGGGGTCTCGGATTATTTTAAGAAATCAGGCCTTATTTCCCGCTTTGTTCCTGAATGGTGAACCCAAGATTAGCTTTGAAAAGAGAGCAGGCCTGAGAATTTCAGTTAATTTTCAAAGGGAAATTCACAGGATTTTGGTTGAGTTTGTTCATGCCAGTTCCCTTCCAAGCACATCCTATTTATACAGCCCATAAACCAAAAAGGCTGTGAAGAGCAGAGATGAGTGAAACCTCTTCAGCATGTAAAGTTAGAGCCATCGAGCTAGTTTGTGTAGTAACAGTAATGAGTAGACAGGTATAAAATAGTATTAATTTGTAGAAGTATTGTATAAAGATCAACCACGTAATTCTTGCAACAGACACGTTAGTAGGTAACCTTTATTGTAATGTGACTGGTAATTTGTATTCAAACTTAGGTCAGAAAGCTGTGACTCGGGGCCCCGAGTTTAATAATCTATCAATGGTCCCAGAATAAGTGTTGTGGTTTTCAGTGATGACAGGTAGGCCTGCTTTCACTTGTTGAATTATCTGTTGCTTTTAAGTACAGTATATGCCTTTGAAAATATATTTGCAAGATGGAGTAATTTGCTCAAATGCCTCAGAGAGGCAAATGCTGGTAAGGCTTGAGATTTAAACTCAGAGTCGCTGGCCATCTGTCCTTCCCAGGCATGAGACCAGGGCGTATGTGGTTTGTAGCAGGGGCATCTGTTCTTTTAAACAATGCTACCAGCGATGAAGCATCTCTGGCTTGCAGAGCGAGGTGGGAATTTTTCTGGACTGTGCTGGATGCATAGCGAGTTTCATTTAGTAACTCGGTGGGTGAGGCTTTCCGGAGCGCAGCGAGATAAGGCTTGAAATGTTCTGGCAATGCGCTGCCTACACTGCCCAACATAGGGGTGGTTCTAGGTAACTCCTGGGACCAAGAGGACTTTCTAGTCACCTCCGAAGTGAA
>JANHFX010010093.1:71552-81997 GCA_027560015.1 Chloroceryle amazona | reverse complement strand
TCCAGCATCTCAATGTCTTTCCTATAATGAGGGGCCCAGAACTGAACACAGTATTTGAGATGAGGCCTCACAAGTGCCGAGTGCAAGGGCACTATAACTTCCCTTCTCCTGCTGACCACACTATTCCTGATACAAGCCAGGATCTTGCTGGCCTTCTTGGCCACTTGGCCACACTACTGACTCATATTAAGTGGTCCACCAGTACCGCCAGGTCCTTTTCTGCCAGGCAGCTTTCCAGCCTCTCAGCCCCAATCTTGTAGCATTGCCTGGGGTTGTTGTGACCGAAATGCAGGACCTGGCACTTGGCCTTGGTGTACCTCATACAATTGGCCTTGGCCCATCAATCCAACCTGTCCAGGTCCCTCTGTAGAGCCTTCCTTGTCTCATTGCTGTACCTCTATGGCTGGTGTCTAGGAAAAGCTATTTCAGACAACTAGGAGGTAAAGCAGATCTCAGGTAATAGGGTCCCTCAGAGCTTCCAGAAAGGTTTTGTGCATTAAGTGCTTTCTTCCAAAGTTACATTTTTCTATCTAAATGCCTCAAGGGATGTCCTTTGGATCTCTTTGTTGCTGCTAGTCATTGAGAGAAGTCTTCTTCCAAAAGCCTTTTTCACTCACCCATCACAGACTATTTTGTAGGTGGTATTGGTCCTGCTGCTCAGGATACCAGAAATTATCAATGTATGTAATCACAGAAACTTTAAAATTGACTTTTTCCCAAACACAGGTTGAATACAGGGGCAAGAGTGTGCAAAGAATAGTCTCTTACTTAAAGGTGATGTAGTGATGTTTACCACAGAAGAATAATACCCATGAGATTCTGTTTTGAATTGCATACAGGCAAAATTTAACAACAAGAAATGCAGCATGGAGTATGACCAAGACCATCTAATTTGCTTACTCTAAGAAAGTAAGAATTCAAACCAAAATAAGAATTTATTTTTTTTAAAGATTTAGTATAGCCTCAAGTTTCACAGACACTTTGGAGGTGGTATTTCCATTTCCACACATTAGATGGGAGACTTTGCCAAAAAGCCATATAAAGTTAGCAGAATTTAACTGAGTCTTTAAGGATATGTACTTTTATGAGGATGACTCTATTAAATATATACAGTTCTCTGTAACTGGATGGCTTATAAGTAGGCAAAGCAACTTCACCTGTAAGCTGATGCACATGGTACAAGAGATGGTACGTAGAGCACCTAGAGGTCTTTCTGAAGTCCAGTGGGAATCAGTACTGCGTATTCTAGCAGACGTTAGTGTCAGCATTTTCACCGGCATATATGAAAACAAACCAATGCCCTTTAGCTATTAACGCTCCGTGACTGTGCTGCAAGCTGGAGAGTCACTGCTCTGTGGTGCAAGGAAGCATAATCTGTAAGACATCATTTATACATGTAGGCAGGTCTTTACATGGGGTCGACTGATTGGAGTCTAGTTGAGAACATCACACCTTGATGACAACCTGGATCTCTTCAAGCTTTTCTAGTGTATTCAGCACAGGCCATGCATACAGCCTTCAGTTTCATTAAAAAGTAATGTGATTTTCTGCTCTAATGTATTTTTTTCTTTTTATTCTCTTCTATCTGCTGGCAGAAATTTGGGTCTTGGCTGTAGATCAGCTCCTGGCAGCTGATCAACTGAATGTCCACAATATTGAGGCCAACCCCAAGTTAGAGGAAACTTTCTCTGTAGCATTTGATATAAATCACTTAAGCAGCAGAACTGCAGAGTAAGAAATAACAGCAGCAGTTTGCCAGCTATACTGTCTTCTTCTCTGTTCCTGAACAAGAATTTTTGTTTTACCGAGCAAGCAAGGAAGGATTAATTTGGGTTCAAAAATACCTGACAAACTTCTTAAAAGCCTGTAACTCTGTGAGCCTACTCACCAGGCAATCTTGATGAATTCACATAGATCCACTTAGCTAATGAACCTTTGCTTTTCCTGCATCCCACACCTCTATGGAGTGAAGTTGCAGCAGGTGGCAGAGAAGAGGAGGAGGTTTGGGGATAGGTCTTTGTCTGAGAAAGCCTTAGTGTTTCAGTTAGAGACAAAATTTTCAGTGAAATTTACAGTGACAGTCTATCCACTCTGTTGTTGGTGGGTGTCACTTCATTGCTGGGATAATGCCTGCATGCTGTCTGTTGCACATATTAGTTTTTGGTTTAGGTTTTTTTTTTCCAACTCTGAAACATTAGCTGGAATATTAGTAATGATGTTTTCAGCATCATTCATTATCTGTGTGCTGTTGCCATGCAAATTACTTTTTTTTCCTGTGTATCTCATTTGCAGTTGGAACCTGAATGCTCAAATCATTCCTAAAATACCTGTAGGAAGTGCAAGCAATACAGAAACATCTTCATCTTGGTGCGGGGTTTTGGGCTGCATAGCTGAGCCTGCCCTAGTGCAGGACCTGGAAACAGGCTGCTGTCTCATCTGGGTGACAGTCTGGATTGTCCTTTGCAAAAACCCCACACGTGGTATTGAGAGGCAGAGGATATTTCCTGCAGAAGAAGAGAACAACTTTGCCTTGCTCTACCAGTGAGCCGGAGAGTGGATTAGAGGCTTTTCCGATCCACAAGGAAGCTCATCCATCATGCCCCATTCAGGCAGTCATACTCAGTGGCCTTGTTCTCCCTTGCTACACTGAACCTTTTTCTCCACAGCTTTTCCAAAGAAGTAAAGCGCATAATAACAGAGCTGTTGCTTTTGTAACTTGTACTACAGGCATTTGTCAATGCTGCTTTGATTTCCTTTTCTATGCTGCTCTAATTCCTTCATGCTGTGCTAAGAAGCAGGTGTGAACAAATGTGTAAGGATGCTTGTATTCTTCAGTCTGTGGGTGAATGTGTGTCAGGAGAAGAGAGTAGTGTATTTATGTGGTGCAGGGACTTATCTCTGTCTAACTGTAATCTTTTATTTTCCTTTATCTGGCCCACACCACCTCAATTTTAAGTTTGCTCTTGAAATCACACCAGATAGTTCATACTTTGTCTCAATAACAGACGCCCAGTAATTAAAGTGATTTTGCACTGTTCTATTAATTACAGGAATTGTGATTTTTATATTCAGAGGTTAATTGATGATATCTCACATAGCATTTTCCCTTAAATAAATTGAATTACTGTGATTAACCTTATATCCAGGTTAACACAAAATATAATTTATCTCAGCAGTATCCTGGAAGTAGGATTTTTCTTCTGTGTCTGTTGGCTTCTTGCTTTGCCTTCTGTTTTCCTCATAACCCTGAAATGGTGAAATGAGAAGTGAAAAAATATGTCATGCTGGCATATTGAGGTGATCCCTTTACTCAAAAGACATACTTGAGGATAGGGTACTTTCTTGTAGTAACTTGTCCATGAAACTGTTTGGGTTATATATGATGAAAATATTGGGAATAAGTTGAGCATGAATCTAAGTAGAGACCAAAGTTCAGGGTCTGCCACTTGCAGCTAGCCACTACTGGCAAACTGGAGGATCTGGACTATTGCAAGTATCATTGCTCATCTCAGAGAAAAAGCAAACTACGTACATTTTCTGCCTCAAAGTGAAATTTATTCTACTCCTTTGAGGCTTCCAAAAATGTTTGCAAAAAACATTGGGCAACAAAGACTAATTGTGAAAAATAGAGATCTATGAAATATTAATAAAAAACCTTTCCTGTGATATCTGAGCTTTTTAAAGTTGAGAGAGTGTCCATGTGTAAAAGCACATGTGAATGGATGTCAGAGGTAGTCCTGAGAGACAATGTTTCTAGGTGATCCGAATGTCTTCTTAAGATTTGGAGTCTTCTGGTTTTGTTCACTACCTGCTTGTGCTTCTCCACAAGCATTTTTAAGATTTCCCTTAGGGATTATGTCTCTTTAATGGACATTTTTCTTTTTGCAGTATTCTATTTCATGTTTTTTTGCAAGGTGCAGAAAAACTTGAGAAAACTGATTCATAAACAAACTAGGAGCTAAAATTATAAATTGATATTGAAAGCTTTTTGCTTACTTGCCTTTTTTATCTGTCAGGGACAAACATAATTTATCCTGATGAGTTTGCCTGATATTCAGAGGGAAAAGCCTTACCCTTTTTCCACCTGTAGGAGTTGCCTTGTCTGACCACAGTGTCTGCATCTCCTTGTGCTGATTAGGCTTCCCCAGAATACGATGCTGAGGTTTGGTCTGAGTTTTCCTGCTGCCATGAGTAGGCTGTTGCAGTGTAGAACAAGCAGTGGACTCTCCAGAGGTGGTTGTTGGAGTAAAGCACTTTTGGGTAGTATGGTGTCCACAGCCGGAGTAATTAATACATAAATGGTAGTGCCAGTTCTTAGCATTTGGAGTGTTACAGTAAATTTCTTTCACATTTTGAGGGTAGGAGGGTAGTTTGATGTTGCATCAAACTACTCTGTGCCAAAGTTGATTGGTGCCTTTTGAAAAAACACTCTGACACAACTTGCTGTTTCACTCAAGGTAAATGGAGACAGGTTAATGAGTCATTTTTTTGCATAAATGGATATAGGGCCAGAACTGACCAAATTGCACAAAAGCTAATCAGTGTGCTCTAACAACACCTGATTTGAGTGTGAAGATTTTCATTTCTCTACTGTTTTATCACCTTTAAAAATGGGCACTTTTTGTTTCAAGTAAATGAGACAAGTTTCTTGAAAAATACAGCTGGGGTTTTTGCATTAAGCAAGTGAACTAACAAAAAGCAAAGGAGAATTGATTGTGATTACATTGAGCTTTAAACACAGTGATATGTTCTCTGGGATTCTAACTTTTTCTTCAAAGTTAACCTGTGCCCTTTTATATTGATCTGATCTGTTACGCAGACATAAGAGGACTGGAAGTTAAGTTTTTCTTCCTGATTAGAGGGTGAAGAAGAGCTGCAATACATTTAAGTTTGAACCAGCAGTGAAAGGAAACAAATGCCAAGTATCTGAGGGAATATGACCTGAAGAGTTGACTGAGCTGTAGGATTGCTTTAGGATTACTGCCTGATCCTAATGTTACGTTTACAGCAGGAATGTGGCAGCTGAGACAATGTCTGCAGGGCTGTGTCAAACTTTCCATCAGTGACAATTGTCAATATTGTTGTGTAAACATGTCAGGCTTCCTGTTTCACCTTTGTTACCTTAAAAGAGAATAAAACAAAGGGGGCTCACATTTCTTTCCCATTACAGCATTGAGACACCTGCAGCTACATAATTTTTATTCCATTCATCAAATGAGAGAGTGGAAGGTCAGTTGACTGGCACTGATATTTCCCAGACAAAGTTAGGATTGAGGAGAGTAATGGTGTTGCTGGTAACATATCTGTTTTCTATTAAGCATGCTGAGATGAAACAGCAAAGTATATATTAGAGATGGCATTCTCTCCTGTCAAAAGACAGTGATTGCTACATTTAGCTCTTAAATCAATTCAGAATCTTAACAGAGGTTTGCTGAAGTCCCACATATAATCAATAGAGCTATTTTTATCTCTTAAATGAGGCTTTTAAAAATAATAAAGACATCTTTGTAATGACCAACCAAGCTGATCCAGAGTTAGGTCTGTTGCTCTGTGTGGTTGGGGGTGGTGAGTGAAAGGGGTTATTTAGGCATTGCCTTTGTTCCATTCTGCAGGTTTATAACCCCAAAATAAAACTGCAAATGTTTTTGGCAGCCATCCTCCAGGCACAGATGGCTTTCCTCCCATTTTGGCAAGCCTGATTTCAGTATAAAACTGAGCAATTATTAGAGAGTGAAATATTGCATCATATAATACCACTACCACTACCACCAACATAATGAAAAATGCAGTGTTCATTGTTTCTGGTGCTGTGTGGGAGAGCCAGTGCCACTGTGTTACCCCTTCCTCCAAAACCTTTGCTGCTACTAATGATGCATAGACCAAGGGATGGAACAGAGCAGATGCTTTAGCAAGGAACTGTGGCCATTTTCTCATTCGCGTTGGCTCTATATTTCAATGCAAATATCACTGAACAGGTGGCTGATGAGGCCCCCGTGGACTGTTTACAGTAAAGGTTACAACCAAAATCAATAGGCCTGAGATGCTTCTAATTCCATCTGGGAGATGTTCATCTTCCATCTGACTGTTCCCTCTCTGAACAGCAGCATCCTATTAATGCTGCAGTCATTGGGGATGTCTCACTCATGTCAGCACAAGGTTTCTCCTATTTAGGCCTCTATTTGTTCTTTACATTTTCTTTTTGCGCTGTACTGGATCAAGCAGTAATGTTGATGTTGACAAGACAGGTTGCCAGCATTAAGCATGCTGAGTTTTGCCTACTGACTTGACACCTGCTACTACCGTTTCGCAGGCCGAGGCTCATCACTGCTGCCTGGGGGTTGTCCAGATCTTTTCAGCTTGTCGCTTACTGAAGCAAGAGGTAGTGATGTTACATATCATAGCTGACATTATTGTGTGTGATGTATGGCCTTGTAAAGTTGCAGATGAGGTAAGAGGAATGTTGGTGAGGACCCACATTTGCACAAACCTGAACAACATAAGCAAGTACCCCAGATACTTGCAGGAAAAGTACTTTGTATTTTGGCTGAAATCTTATTTTAGACACACATTTTTGCAAGTCTTAGTAGAATTATCTGCATGGTCCATGAATCTGTGTTTCATAAAACTGGTAATGAAGCTTGTATTCTTTTTAATGAATGTAGATGATGTTGCTTACTATGTGAGGCAAAATTGGTGTCTCATTGTTGTCTTTCCCTTGGGCCTAATTGTCATGTTTGGTGTGCAGCCCACAGCAGCTGGGCAATGAGTAAGCAGTACTGAATCCAAATAAAATGGCAGTAAAGAGTGTGTAGTAGAGGGCACCCATGCAGTCCTCTTATGGCCAGGGAGAACTTTCTGATATACACAAAAAATGATAAAGAGTATGCTTCATACACATAGTTTAGGGTCAGTGGAGATGTCAGACAGGTTGAGGCCTTTCCTTGGATGCTGCTCCCTCCTCTCACCAGCATTCAGGAACTAACACTTGTTACCATGTGTTTTTAAGGAGTACAGATGATTACAGGTGATGCACCAGCCTCTCTGGCTTAAGGGCCAGACACCTGGAGTGCTGAAGTGCTTTTTTGGCCATATGAAATGAGTGGCCATCTGTAGAGACAACAGGAGCAGTACAGGAGAGGAAAGATGAATGATGGCTGCACCATAGGTCACAAAAAGATGTTGGAGGTTGGTAGTGGTGATAGGCACAGAGCTGGCATTAAGTCTCTGTGCCACCTGCACCAACATTCAGGTGATTGAGCAACAATCATTAGAGAAAGGACAACACAAGCAAAAGAGCTGGCCATCCTGAGCACTGTCTTGCCATGTGCCAGTTCAGTTGTAATGTCTGGCACTCCATGCTGTGTCTTGCTGATAGCCACTTGTGTCTCCTCTCTCTTGAGCTCTGCAAGCACCGGCTGAGCTTCTGTTTGCTCACATCTGCCTGATCCCCTTGGCACTACTAGCCTGGGCATTTTTCATGATCCCTTCTGCTGACAGGTGCAGCCATGTGAGGTGGCTGAGCAGAAGCTAGCCCACCACCCAAACAGCCATAGACAAAGAAGGGTCTCCTGAACAGCTCTACTCTGTCAGCCTAACTTTCCTTGTTTCCTGGAAGCTGCAGCCTGCAGGTTGTATTTCTCTCTTTTTGTTGTTGTTGTTGCATTATTCCAAATTCCTTTCTCTGACTTGCACAGAATTCTTGTCTTTCACTTTTAGGAATTGTGAATTTAAATGGGTATATGGCAGTAACAGCATCTTCCACTTGGAGATTCCCAAAGGCTTAGCCAAAGCAGATGAAGAATTCTTGCCAGCACCAGATGGGAAATCTGTAGCATAGCAGGGAGCAGCAGTTAGGTCAGCCGGCTGGTTTCTGCACTTTGCCTTCACTATGGCATAGCATGTGCTGTATAGATCAATACATGCTTTTTTCTTTTTTTTTTTATGTATGGGTAGATAGATCTTGTTCTGTAAGTTTCTTTCAATGACACACTGGAGTAGGACTTAGATTTCCGATTCACTTGCATGCCTTTAAAGCTCTTACTGTAGTAGAATCTCAAATCTGTTACCTCTGTTATGTAACTTAAATCAGTTTCTTCCCTTCTTTTTTATGGTCCTTTTTTTTATCTGAGGGTAAGAAATGCTGAATGTGATAAGAACGTCTATTTGCTTAGTATTTCCAAAATCATTCACTGAGTTTGCTACTTTTCTGTTCTTGCACTTTTCCTTTTGCAGTAGTTCATATTCATCCAGCTTCAGTTTTTAGTTTCCTCACTATTTTTTTAAATGCTGTTTCTTCATATTAGCCTTACTGTGGTTTTGAAGAACAAATAATTTCTGCATTTTTGTAGGAACAAAAGTATTTGCTTAAGACAGCAATGTTTTATGGCTGTTAGGTTTTCTGGTCTTGCTTCATGCATAACACAGACCATTAAATTTTGTCTGGTAATTCTCACATTAAGCTTAATAATTTGTGGATCGAAGTGCAGCTGTTGTGTATGAGCACAACCCATCATGGTATAACAACGGTTTGTAATAAATAAATATTACAAGATCTATCCATTACTGAGCAGGCTTATTGTGCCATGGGAAAATTCTGACATGGTTACATACTTTGATTTTACTTGGAGTTATGCTAGGGTTAGCTGAATGTTACAGTAAGGCCAAAGCAACAATATATGAGGTTTTCTAACATGGAAGAGTATTTCAGTAGTTACTTATAGATCTGCCTATGCAGTCATTGCTCTTGCTATTGAGTTTTTTTCCAAGACCAGTTCTGTCCTTACACTTTTGTGGAGATTACCAGGATTAGCTTTTCCATTTAGGATGTTTCATATGATTTGTATAACTTTTCTGGAACTTAAAAGCTGTATGTACAATAACCTGATTACTAGGGTACTATGGCAGCAACCATGTAATCATTTCCCTAGCCAAGCAGCTATTCTATATACATTTCCACCCAGAGGGTTGTTCAATAAATGATAAAAATATCAGACAGCAAAAAGCAGAGCTCATCGTTGTGGCTTCTTGTTGGCTCAGATAGCCATGGATAGCCATAGTGGAGGGCACTTGGCACAAGAAAATCAGACTTTTGCCTTGATTTGGAATGATCATTACTTTGTTAGCTTTAGAAAATCCCTCACACCAACACCATAATTTTTACAAAAATTAAATGCCCCTATGTGAAGCATTTACTTCTGTGTGTGGTATATATATTTATATGTAGGCTTTGTGTGAGTATATATAATAGTAATAGCAACTATATTGTCCTAGTATCAAAATATCCTACTTAAAGGTGGGATGCAGTATACAAAATGAAGAACTTCTTCCTCTAGGAAGGAAAAACTTTGATTTTTATATATAAGAGATCATATGGTTTATTTCTAATCATAATATAACAAAAAGGAGGGAACACTGAAATAACCACAAGAAGTCCTCTTACATAGGTATTTGAAATTATCAACTTCAGAAACAAGAATCAGAGCACCAAAGTGTGGTGCATAAAGTTACATTTGCATAGGTCTTAGGCATGCAAGAAGCAGATTAGTTGGGGTTTTTTTGAAGCTTGGAAGAAATCTGATCTACTCCACCAAATCAATGACGACAAGTCATTGTATTAGACATAGATTATAAAACATGCTCTTAAACATTTGCAGGGCTGTATTTTATTAGCATGCCTGCTAATAAAAGAACACCAAAGCTCACTCTTCTTGTCACCACTGGCTTACTTCTAAAGGTGCAGTAATCATGTTTTGAACAGGGAGAACTGGAGTTATTTGAGGCAGTTCTCTGTTAACCAGTATGGCTTAATGCAGGCCAGACTGAACTGCAGTGGTCTACATTGACTGAAGATCTCCCCTTTGCTGTTTGCAAAACTTTTATTTGGAGACAGTGCCTGTACTCACTTGGCATTACTGTCTAGCTGTTCATGCTTCATCAGACACTGTGTTCACAAGCGTTTCTGATTAGAAAGTAGCTTCAGCACAGTTGCAAGTGAGAATATTTGCATCACTCCCAGGAGCCCAACCAGAGATGATATTTGCTGAAAAGGAAATTTGTATAAAAATAAATGTGACCTTCTTGAATCAGCACTTTTTTTGAAATTCCACTAAAGCATTATGTCTTTTTCTACCATTGTAAGAAAAGCAAAAGTAACATTATGTTTGAAAAATTGATTCCTGGTAAAGAGTTGCCTTTGCTTTTAAATTGAATGCAATTTGAATCCTAGTCAATGTTACTTTATTGGAACAGGCATTGATACAGTTGTGTAGTCCACTTGAACTGTTGACAGATCAAAGTAGACATTTTGCATTTTCTTTGTATAAATTTGAACAATTATGTTAGCACTAGAAAAGCAGAGAATTAGTTTTTTTTTTTCCCTCTTCTCTCTCTCCCAGAAGCTACCCTTAAGAATGACAGGAAATTTCACTATACTTAACCTATTAATC
>JANHFX010010093.1:25856-71452 GCA_027560015.1 Chloroceryle amazona | reverse complement strand
GTTAGAAGACAGTATGTCAGCTCATTTGTCTGTTCGTTCTTTTCATGTAAAAAATAAAATAAAATAAAATAAAATAAATAAAATAAATAAAATAAAATAAATTAAAATATCTAGTGCAATAACATGTAAATAAAATTACAAAATCAGCATGTTGGGCATTGTTAATTTTCCTGGAATCTGTCTCCCATATATATTTACAATGTGCAGTACACATGTCTGAATAAGAAGTAGGGAATTATGGTGCAGAATCACCCATGGGTAAAGTTTTTCAAGCTGTAAAGTGGAGTGACAGCAATATGTCTGCAGCACTGTAATGCTTTCCTCACAGTGTACACACATTGTTAGATAGTGGATGATGTGCTGATAGGGAGTCACAGAAAGCAGCTATTCTTATGCTTCAGAGTCTCACTGTGAGCCAAGTGGTTTGAATTGTCAACCCACAGACTGATACTGTGGATGAACAAGGCTTAAATGGAAGAATTGGATTGCTTGATAAATTCTTCCTGTTAAACTGTTGCTCCTTATGTGTGCTTCAGAAAAGACTTCTGGATTGTAACAGTTTCAAGAAAGAAAGAATTTCAATCTATTTGTAGACTAAGATAAGGCATTTTGTTTTGTCACTTTGCAGTGTGCTTACAGGGGCAAAAATTTTTAAGTAGTAAAATTACATTTTGAAAAAGTGTGCAGAGAAGAAAGGAATTAACCCCCTTACTGTGTGTTATCTTTTAATTAAAACCTTTTGAGTGAAACTGTGTTTCCAAATACTGTATTTATTTCTGCTGCTTATTTCAACTTAATGTATTCCTGAAGGCTCTATTGGGCATGTAAACAAACAGTTCCTGCCGCAGAGAGGTAACAGTCAAATGTAAGAGGTGATTAAAGAGACAAATGAAGGAAACAGGTAAAGTGTCTGGAGGCAGACATAGCTGTATCAGTAATCATACACAGCTATCAGCTTAACCAGTGCTAGGTGGAAATGCTTCTCTTGGGGCTTGTATGCGCTATCTTCTAGAATGCTATTCTCACATAAGGTATAATAGACAGACAGTGTCTGAGCTGTGTTGCATTTATTCTTGCTATTTTTATCCTTTGCCATCCATCTGACACTTTGTTCACTATAGGTGTCAGTCACTGCCTTACATTAAATTTTATTTTTTCTAGTCTCAGTCTACCTCAGTCTCTCATTTTATTAATAGAAATAGAGAATCAGCCAAGTTTCTGATCTGTGTGTTTGAATAATAATAGGTGAACGCAGCGTATAATAAATCATTAGTCCTTATGGACTGTGCCACCCTGCAGCAGAGTCCCAATTCCAATACAATTATAGGAACTGAGATTTTATTTGAAAGCAAATATTTGATAAGGCAAATAAATTAATTTTTATGACATTTTCCAATTGGGTAAAAAGTGAGAAATCAGCTGTATTTATGAAATTAAAAATGAAAATGCATCACTCAAGACTTCTTAATGCTTTTCTTGGCATCAAGAAAGGAGACATAGGTATCTAATATTAAATGGTGTTGCAGAAGGGCAAGTTAGCACTTTGTTTGCAAAATTAAGTTTCAAAGACTACGTAGGTTATGAAGTTTGACTTTCTGCCCATAGATCTTGAATGACTGACAGACTACTGTAAAATAGCTTTGTTCAAAAGGAATCTTTGGCAGGCAGCATCAAAGGTTTCAAACTCTGGAAGGGATGGAAAGAAACCTCCACTTTTACACTGATTTACCCTTCAGATCAACATCTCTGTGAAATTTGCCTGGAATTATGAGCTATTTACTGTATTATGTGCTGTTTTCTTTCACTGTGTACAAAAGCCCCCATGTTTTCTTTTATCTTCAAGATTTGGGGATATTTTTGTACATAAAATGTGAATGAGTGAATGCGTCAGTGGAATTCAGGGAAAAAACCTGCTGGTTTTAGACAGTTCTGTTCTCCCTCATTTTATCACAAGTTGGAGTATTGGCTTTATGGCACCTAAATTTATGGGTGCTTATTTTTATGGTAAAACCCAATGACATGTTCTACATGGTCCATCAACCTCTTTCAGTGTTTCTTCACTTGATTCACAACTCTGCAGGGTATAAATCAGCCCGTAGTATAACCCTTAATCTCTTTTTAACTAGAATAAAGTAGCATGGGTGGGTATTTATTTATTTATTTATGGTGTTTGTTGTAATGTCATCATCTAGTTATGTAAACCACAGAAGGGGAAAAGAAAATACTTCCTGGAAAATGCTTGTCAGCTGTCAATCAGTGTAGGATACAACATTTCTTTATCACATGTAAGTAGCTGAGGCAGAAAATTTTTCATTACTCACAGATACTTAAGACTGTCCTCAAGAAAGATCTGGCCTTGTTGGGGTATAGGCTAAAGGGAAACTACTCTGATAGGGCATTTTCTGCTTAGAGACAAGACATACCTGCTCAGGTTAGAGGCTTGAGGATAATGAAAGCTCCCTCTACTTTCCATTATCTTTTTTACCTTTCTGTATGCAGTGATTAAAACTGAATCAAGAGAAAACGCTTAAGCCCTTGTTTGCCTTCCACAGGGTGAAGTGAAGAAGTGAAGCCTCCTAGCTGAACTACTATGAGGTCAGAAGCCTTGCTGCTATATTTCACACTGCTACATTTCGCTGGGGCTGGTTTCCCAGAAGATTCTGAGCCAATCAGTATTTCGCATGGCAACTGTAAGTATAAGAGGCCAGAGTATTTAATTTGCTTAATACTGATCACAGAAGTTCAAATCAACAGTATGTTATGGTTGCAATGCAGAGTTTCTTTACTTGGTGTCTCTGGGATCAGTCAATTTACATTCTGAAATACTAGTGTAGTGACACGACTTTTTCACATTGACTTAAATGACTATTGGGTGGTAAATTGCTTTGTTTTCCAAAAGCTATAGCCTTTCTCCATCTAAAACAGACAATTCAGGAACATAATCAAACCAAGTATCTTCTTCTATACAGCAAACACCCTGCCCTACAATCAAAGTATCTCTCACCTGACTAGTGAAAATGTAGTTCTGAGTAACCAGTGAAGCTCAGAGTATCAAGCATAGCACAATAAAGTAACTGAGCTCTGAAAACATAATTTATTGATCTAATACAAATAATTGTACTTACTTCTTTAAGCTCTTATGGATTTCGCTTTAGCATTAGGCATTTTTGCTAAGCTGGAATTGTAGCTAAAATCCAAATCAAGACAAGGAATGCTTTGTAACAGAATCTCTTTTCTTTCTTACCAGCAGTAATTGGTAAATTGTCCAAACTCTAGGGTAACACAGACAGCTGTGAATCAGTATTGAAATTTGCTGTCTAAACAGGTGGAGAGCTTTCTGTGCATTTCACCATGCAACTCAAGATTAGCATAACTAATTCTTTCACATTTACCTCAGCTCAATTATGAGTACTGTAAAAAAAAATATTCTGAATTCCCAAAGGTTCAGATGTTTAAAAGAAAGTCTTTAGTGCCTGGGTTTATAAAAGTATTCTAAGGCACCACAAGTCAGCAACGAGTAGGCTTATGTTTAAGCCTATTTTGGGTCAAGAATTTTATTTTAAAGTGATTCTCATGATTGTCCTTTCTTACTGTGCTTTGGAGTAGCCTTGGCACCCATAAACTTATCTCTCTTGGGTAACACCAAGCTGAAAGAGACTGCACGGGTGCCCTTGATCTGCTCCAAATAGGCTAACAGGCATCTGGGATATAGAACTGTTCTGAAGCAAACCCTGCTGAAACAAGACCTAATATGACCACTAGGTCTTTAGAACCAACATTTTTGCTCTCCAGAAGGTTGACATTAATCATCCTTGCTAAGGCAGAAATAGCTAGTCTTGATCATTTTGGAGTAATGAATATGGGATAACTTTTTCCCCTGCAGCATGTCATGCTGAAATGCACATGAATATACAGGTCCCCAGCCCATGTTAGATCCATAAGTTACAGAGGCTACAGCACAGGACAGAGAACAGCCCGACAGGTGAACTTGGCATTTTGCATGTAGGACGTGGTCAGGAGGATTAAGCTTCTGGACAAAAACCCTCCCTGGCCTGTCTTGTTTCTCCAAGAGTTCTCATCATCTGGTTTGTTGGGAAGTTCCTGTTTCTATGCAGTTTTATCACCATGCTTTCTGACACTTTGCTGAAGCCATACTGTAAATTAATACTTTGACCAAAATTAACAGGAAAAATACTCTTAAATGACAATAGCTAAAAGCACTAAGGGAGCAGCTGAGTTTCCTAAAAAATAGACTCCTTCAAACAGCTTCAGGTTTCTGGGAAAGGATATTGGAGAAAAAGCTTAGGCATAGCTAGATGCTAGTCAGCTCTGCCTTGATGATGCAGCTGTTCTGTACTGATGATGGTGCTTGTAAAAGGTTTATCCTTGCCCTATCTTCCAACTGTTGTTTTGTTTACTTAACTAGCTCCTTAGTTTGTGCATCTAGATGTCATGATCATGTATACATATACAGTCTAACAGCAAGGTAGACCATGGTCAGAGGGGTTCACTGTTGTTGTAAATTCTACACACAGAACATCTTGGGAGCAGCAGTACATCCTGTGTACGCCAAGATCTCTAAAAGAGAAAAAACAGTTGTGGGAATAGAATGAACATAAACACTGACTGGTAGAGTAGTGGGAAAAGGTGACTTGTTGTTAGCATAAACTCAGTACAGTGCTTCAAATCAGTATTGATGTCTAGCTGCCAGAAGAACTGGAGCATCAGTCTAGTTGCCAAAATAATCTGCAGTACTTTCATTTTATAAAATTCAAGTGGTTGTTTCTCAGCATTTCTCAGAAATGCCCACAGCTGTTCTATGATGGCAGTCCAATCCTGTAGGAAAATCACAGAGCTGGCAGTTTGAACCAAGAAGAGACAAGTCTTTTGCTCTAACCACTACGCGTGCAGTCATTGTGGTGATTGATGGGCCACTGTGAAACAGCTTTGTCCTGCTACGCACACTTTGGCAGCCAGGAGCAAGCATTTAAGCTCTGCAAGCAGCAAAAGAAAAACTGTGAGAAAGTGCCATGTACCTTTGTGCCAAGAGTTCTAGAACAGCTTTAGACTCTAAAAAACCTTACCATTTTTGTCTTCTACAAAAATGGTGACTTTCTCCTTTGAAGCTACAAAGACTGTAATCTTGAAGAAGTCTCCAGCCCTCTGTGCTCTTGCCTTCCAACGCTAGGCTGTGCTGCTGGGGCATAACAAGAACCACAGGCTTTGGCTGTAGCTGGGTCCCGTGGTGCTTCATGTTAGCACTGTTTCAATCTGTGATTCTCTTTTGATGTTGATTTCTTTTTTTCCCTTCCCGCAGATACAAGACAGTATCCGGTGTTTGTGGGTCACAAACCAGGGCGGAACACCACACAGAGGCACCGGCTGGACATCCAGCTGGTCATGGTCATGAACAGGACCCTCTACGTTGCTGCTAGGTCAGTAGTCCCCTGTTTCACCACTCCCCCCCATTGCATCTTTCAGAGGAGGTAGGAGAAAACAAGAGATATTCTGAGATCTTCTCTGCCAGACAGGTTAATTGTAGGATTTGATCACATTCAGAGAGAGAGATTTGCAGACTGTTAGTAAGACATTTTGGAAACCTTTTTAGTCAGTCAACTAAGGTTCAGTATTAGAAGGTGCTGAGACGGTGTTTTTCAGGACTATGCACCTCTGCTTCCCTTTATCCAACAAAAGAGAACTTACCAGAGAAATTATTCAGCCCTATGGAGGAGAGAGTCCATCCTCATTCTGTTATTTTGTTTGTGCACACCATTAATGAGAATGATTCTATTGGCACACAAATGCATGTTCAGATAAGAGTTATTAAACTATGATGTTGCTTGTATAGGTGTGTTTTTAATATAAGACAAAAAAAGAGGCAAAGATGTTTGCTACTGTTCTTTTGATGTACTCAGCAAGGTTAATTGAATTTGGTGTTTGGATTTTTTTTGAGAGACATATTGTGCAGATACAAACACTTGCCTTTTTATAAAAATTGCATGTAGAGCCACCCATTCAGTTTGTGTAGCTCAGCACGTTACCATCAGCTTCAGTGGAGCTACACTGATTTATACAGCTGCCAACCTGGCACAGATCAGACATTAACACTTCCTCTCCCTGTCTCTTGTTAGCAAAGGAGACTCATGATCTTAGAGTATGAATTATCTGACAGTAGCAGAACGAATTCAAAAAGGGTCCAGATCAGCAAGGGTGAGTAGTCCAGTTTAGGAGCTCTTGGTCCCAGATTGTGTTTGGGACCTTCCCGCAAGCTGCCAACCTGGCAGGAGCTCGTTTCCTTCCTGTTTACTGGTCCTTCTTCTCCTTTGGGGAAATGCACACCTTTCTGCGTGTGCCACAGAGAGACAGGCTGTTCCTGCAGATGGGAGAAGTGATGGGTGGAATGGCCAGGAGGTAGAGAGAACAGCTGCTGAACAGGTAGCCTTTCACCATTAGCCCAATCCTCAAAGCATTTGGCAGCCTCCAGGAGCTGCCTGGCTTTCTTCTCAAGCAGCCACTCCCCATCTTCTAGGTGTTCATATGTGTCCTGTCATGGAGATTGGTCCATCAGTCTCCACTTGGCACCAAATAATTAGTTGCATTACACCAACAGAATCCCTGAGTGACATTTTCATATGATCATGTCCCTGGCTGCTAGAAGGCCAAACTTCTACCTGGTCACCTACCCACGTATTGCAGCTGTACCACCTACGTGTGGCTTCTTCAGGCTTTTCACATATGCCAGTTTGTATAGGGTCTGGGTGGCAGAGCTCTGGGTTCTCACTCATGGCAAGCCCTTGCATCAACTCCAGGCAAAGAGCATGCGTCCTTCCACAGGAGCTGCAGTAGTGTTGGTTGTAGGGCACAAAGAGTAGGCAGCCCCACAGCAAGGCTTCTCTGAACTTTGCCTCAGTTCAGGGATTAGTATTTCTGCTGCATTTAGTGTGATAATGAGCAGGGTGGGGGAGTGGGCTGAAGGGGTTTGAAAGGTGGTGGCAGGATTTCCTCCTTTTCATGTCTGAGTTCCCTTTGCTTTTCTTTTTTGTTTTTCTTCAAATTAGGAAATAATTTGCAGTGAGAAAGTGCTAAATCCATTTTGTGGATTTTGCTCTGCTGTATTCATAGCTTGTTCCCAGATTGAGATTGATGCAATTACGCAGGAAACCCCACTGAAACATTTTGGGATATGAAACCACACTGCACAAATCATATAAAGAATGCTATTTGGGGGATAGTATCTGTACTTATATGTGAATATGCATTCTTACATATTGTGGGGCTATATATTTGTATAAAACCGTTTACTACAATGAGAGTGCTTATGTACTTCTAGAGTCTTTGACCTACAAAAAAAGAATAAAGAATTGGTCCGGTTTCTACTTACACAAGCACAAAAAATCTTCTTACACTTTTCCTATGGCAACTCTAAAACTCTTTGACATATTCTTTTCCTGCTCCACATTTCACTGAATAAAATCACTGTGGGTATGAGAAGTCTATGTGATGGAAGTTAAAATTAAAAGGTCATTTTTATTTTTCAGTAATAAACTTCAGAAGATGAGTCATCCTTTGATAACTAATGTAAATGAAAGTTTATAACTGCAATATCACATCTCCTTTAGAGGTAGTAATAAGTCTAGAGACTAAAGCAAATATGTGCAAAATTAAAGGCGTTTCTCAATGAGTCTTGTAACAAGATTAATTGAAAACTGTAGCTGACATAAATCCCTTTGCTATCATATCAGCTGTTGTTTCATGCTGTTTTTTTTAAACATTGAAATATAGCTATGATAAGTTTATGTTTGTAACCAATTATCTGAAAAGCAATCAGACAAAATGAACATTGAGAGTTTTTATTTTGGGGTTTTTGGATTTCGATTGGATTTTTTTATTTGTTTGCCTGTTTTAGAAGGGCCAGTGTTTACTTTGCAGACAGGTTCCATGCTCAGCAGAGGACTAGCTCAGATTTGAGAACTGCTAACATTTGTTCCTGAGCAACTGGCATATTTCCATCAGTTGCTTATTTGGATACATGACTCCTGTATTAGCTATTACCTAATAAAATTTTGTGTCACTTCAGAAGGCTGTATTTCATCTTATCGGGCAGAGGTATCCAGGCAAAATATGTTAGAATAACTCAACTGAAATTCATGAAGCCATGCTGTCTGAGTATCTGGCTTGCAATCTGCAAAGGACCAAGTCTGCTTCCTTTTTTTCTCATGGGAAGGGTACTCCCTTGCTGTCTCTCTCACACTTGCCCATGCCCGAGCATTCATACCCTTTCTGAAGTTTGCCATGTCTCCTCCTCCCATTGTCTTTTGCAGTGTCAACTTTTGTTCACATTATCTGCCACCCCTCATGTGTACGTACAAAGCAGTTTATTGAGCCCACGACACGTAGGGATGGCTCCCTCCTTATTTGCAGTTACACATTTCCAGATGATGCACCAAGTGGCCATGGGTCATGCACAGCCGATGGCATTATTTAAATTCCCTTTCTCCACAAGATTATGCCATGGCAACAAAACTCAGTTCTGCTGACTGGAGGTGGGAAGAACGGAAGCTCTAGGATTAAGTCAATTTGTGTTAGAATAACTTAATTAGCAGTGAGCTGTACACATACCACAGCTAGTAGATAGTAGCAGTTGGGCAGCAGTGGGAAAAGGAGGGCAAGGACAATCCCACATTATCTGTAGTTAGAGAGTCCTCCCATGAATTTGACAGCTCTTTTGCTCTTTGCTGACATTGTCAGCAACTACTGTTTCACATATGGCATGAGAAAATATGTAATTTGTCTGATATTAACCGTTTTTCAGATGATCCCATAACTTAGTATCTGAGTTTTCTTTGAACTGTTTCTTGAACTGGAAAGTGAGGCCTCGGAAAGCTGTTTTACTGAGAATGGAACTAAATAACTCAAGAGTAATTTGGAGTACCACCACTATATTTTCTAACTGTCTTGTTTAAGAAGAAAAAGTCATAACCACTGGAAAGGAACACTGATGATTAAAATAAAGAACTGGAAGAAGGTTTTTAGAGCTCCAGACACACCTAATTTGCAATTCAAGAGATTTCAGTCCCACTTTTATATAGTAGAAGTGACAGCAACGAAGAGTGACATATGTAAAAGGGAACTATGCAGTAATCTGAAGTTGGTATCATGCTAATAGGTTATTTTAGTTCAACACCAGTTTACCTGGCAGTAAACACAGGCAAATAATAAACTGAAGCATTAAACCAGTCTTGGAAGTAAATGACAGCTCTGGTTTTACAGAGTATGGAGGAGAAGTAAACTCACAGCTCCTCAGTTTGGCATCTTAGAAAGCAAAACAGCCTCAAGTGCCACAGAAGACAGCAGGTTTGTAAAGGCCAGTTCCCTTCAACAATGCTGCCTCTTTTCTCCACATGAGAGAAGTATTGCTTATTCCTCTTATAGAAGTATTTTGTGCTTGCTTTAAGAGGGTAGCACTATTTCCCTAAAACCCAGTAAAATTAAGCTAACCTTGAGAGCAGTGATTTTGAAAATGGTCTGTATGATACTTTGAACAGACCCTTCCAATGATACAGATACGCGGCTTCCTGCATTTTGAAAAAAGCCAATGGTATTTCAAGAAAAAATTCTAGGTTCCATAAAGAGATGTCCTTGTTTTCAGTTTACAGAGAGGAGAATGTTTACAAATATCTCTTTACCTGTGTAGCTGAGTCTGTTTCTCTTTCCAGGGAGAGACTGGCAGCTAATTGTAGAGATGACAGGTTCTCAGGAAAACAGGAAACTAATAGCAAGCAAGCAAGAAGTGTGAACTTTTTTCAGAAGAGTATTCCTTTTGCTTACCATATTGTCAGTCAAATTATCACAGGTGAAATTAGACACAACAAACAAAAACAAAACAAACAAACAAACAACAACAACAACAACAAAAAAAAACCAACAAACCACCAAACACCAAAACAAAACAAATACATTAACCTCTTTTTAACCCTGAAAGCCTAAATATGGCACAGTTACTGCTAGCCAAGGAATCTGGCAAAGGCTTCCTAAGAGCTATTGCAGCTGATTTCAGGATGTGCAAAACCACCTGCATGCTCGTTCATGGCATCTGCTGTAAGACCTGTAGAGCACAAATTATATGAGGCACATCTCCTCTCGAAAATCTCATTTGTCCAAATAATTGCTTTGGGAAAAAAGTTTTGTAGCATTTTTCTTTTTTTTTTAATGAGAAGGAAAACAGTTTATATATGAAGGTATTTTTCTGGGAGAAGCAGGTGATGCTGCCAGTAATGTTCCCTGGTAAGACCTATGATCTTTTTTTGAATGGATTATGGATTATCTTGTGATAGATATCTCTCTTCATAGAAGATGAACTGTCTGACTACTCCATTTGACTTTGCATTCATTTGCCTTTGTTTACAGGGACCATATTTATACTGCTGATATGGACACATCACACACAGAAGAAATTTATTTTAGTAAAGTAAGTAGCTTTTATCATCACCCAGAAACCAAGGACACTAGAACAATTTTCAAATAAATAGGAAGATGACATCGTTTCAAAATACTTGTGAGCTCTGCTGTAAAAACTGTAATAAACAAGTAAGATGGCATAGCTAATCATATTTGGGGAAGGCTAGAATAGCAATCATTCCTCTGTGAATTTCTGATAAGTGATTTGGCTGGGCTGATAAGCAATCTGTACTGAAATACAGTGAAGTCCCTGATGGAACATCTGTCAAACTTCTATTCATTTATATTCAGCAGTTTTCTATAACAGCTATACTATACCAATTAAATGGAGTGAAACTTCCATAATAAAAAGTATGTGTTATTTACATATTTTCATACAGACAGATTCTGTTTGCTCATGAAAGTACTCACTAAATAATATCTTATTATAACATCACTTTGTAGATGTATTCACATTATCTCCATGGGAAGTTACATCCAAACTAAGAAGAGCTTTGTCTGGATTACCATATTGTGTATTAAGATAAACATATTAGATATAATCTCCATCTCATTTGCATTGCATACATATCGTGTAATGTATGCCAAAGACAGCCTACGTCCAGCAGATCATACAAATTTGGGCACTGGATAAATTCCACTGTAGGAGAAGATGACCTTAGGGTCAGGTTTATAATGGAAACAGGTTTATAATGGAAATAAACATTCATGATTATTCTTTCAGCCTTGACCCTTTCATGAATGTACAGCACCTCAGTTTACTGATACAAAGCACTGTCAGTGCTATTGTGGCAATAGCATCTATGGTGTTACTATACTAGGTGATATGTTTTTAAGTAAAACTTTACTGTAATTAATTAGCATACCACATTTGACCACTCCCAAAACACGGTGTGAAAAAGCCAGGCTGGGATTTACCTGTAAATGTTCTAAAGGAAGATTCTGAGCATCTAAAGTCAGCAGTGTCTTTATAGGTGGAGGGCTCTCTGAGCCTGTTGACTGAAGTAATAAGAGTTACCTGAATTTGATTTGTTTGCTATTCTAAAATACCATTTTCTAGAATACATATTTAATTTATAATCCAGTTAGGGTTTATAGTCCGTAAATATCTATTCTTAATTGCAGAACAATACCAAATTAAAAGAAGAAAGCATGTAGCACTTCTAAGTAAGTGCACATATTTTTGAAATTTGGCCTATTACTGAATTCCTTTGGTTGAGGATTTAAACGAAAGAGATGGGTTTCTAGTTTAATGAATAGGTGGCAACACAAAATTAAGTGAATTCTCCACATCACTGATCTTTCATTGTTGTGGTGAATTAATCATGGAGAAAGGGTGCAGAAAGCTTTCAGTAAATATATATTTAACAACTAGTCTCCCCTAAGGGACTTCTGAGATCATTTGCAACAACCCATGGGCTCTAATTGATTTCTTTCTTGATCTTTGCAGAAATTGACATGGAAATCTAGACAAGCTGATGTAGACACATGCAGAATGAAGGGAAAACATAAGGTAGGCAATTTTAATTTCTTCTGCATCTGCCACTTTAGTTGCTCCACAATTATCAGGCTGCTGTCTGTGATGTGGACTGGATCATGCCATTCACTTCTTGCCAGTAATTGCTTTTTCCATCAACTTACTGAAGACTTTAATTTGCAAAAATAGTTTACTTTTAATGTGATAAACATTACAACAGGAGCACAGCAATATCCTGAAATACTTAAAGCACTGAGGATTTTGAATATAATGCTTAGTGTACTGATTTTGCTTACCATTGACTCAAATGCTAAGTGCTGCTGTCCATCCTCCTGCAGGAATTTACTGAGACATTTGTATAAAGCATCAGAAGCATGAATGTGTACAGTTCTAGGCCGATTGTTTCTCACACCAATTTTAACCTGAGGTAACATATGACTGGCACAAGTGGTATTAGAATTAGATGCAGACTCTTAGATTCTTTATACCTGCTTCCTTTTCTAGTTGCAGATGCTTTATGCCAAAATATTGCATCGGTGATGCCACTATTTTTCAGTAACATAGATAAAAATATCAGATTTTTCACTCCTGAGGAAAGCAGCAGATTTCAAACAAAATTCACCTATGTGAACAATAGCAAAATCTCAGCTATAATATGAATGACCTATCTTCAGTTCTTTGTAGCCATTTTTAAACCACTAGAATATAAATCAATTGCATTTTGCTCATTTGTTAGTTAAATATAGTTGAAATAAAGCCCAGAATATCACAGTGACTATCGGCCAATTTCATTTTAGAACTGACAATGAAATATCATAGCATAAAAATTAAACCAGACACCCAAAATGCAGTAGTTGAAATACATTTTATTATTTTTTCTTCAGGATGAGTGTCATAATTTTATTAAGGTTCTTCTGAAAAGAAATGACGATACACTGTTTATCTGTGGAACAAATGCATTCAACCCTTCTTGCAGGAACTACAAGGTATGTGGTCTGTTTTGGGGATTTCATTTGTACCTTGTCTTTCTGTTGGATTTGTTGCTCATGCTGGCAACAGCATGAGGTTGTCATTCAACAGTGCATCATTCAACTCTGTAGCATTTATCCTTACTTGTTTCAGTGCTACAGAGCTCAATGTTGATTGGATTTCTGAGAGTTGCTCAGACTGATTACCTACTTCTTTGCAGCTCCTGCTATCAAGCATTTATTGCCACTTTGCATTGCCCTCCATAGGTGCAGAGTCCTTCCCGGAGCCTACCCCAGAGCCCTGACTGGGGTTGCAGTCACTCCTTAGAGTTTCCCAGCTTATCATAGACATCCACATCAAGTCAGAGACTGATGCTGAGGGTTACCTCTGGGGTAGCATGTTTTAAATGCCTCTATTGTACTGTTAATCCCAAAGCCAGTTCTTAAGACACTCAAGGGCTTAGCACAGCAAAACCTGAGAAGATTAGTTTTGGGTGCCTAGAAGAAATAGAAGCTGTGGATATCCTATGGCATTGTGTGCTGTTAAAGTGATTGAGAGCAGGTTTCCACAGGAAATGGTACAGCAGGAGGGTAACATGTTCCTCACTAGCTAGGGATCTACAAAGCCAAAGCATTGCAGTGTAGGCAACCGTGCTGGTCCATGGGTACTCAACATTTTAATTCCTTGACACCAATTGCTTCCTTTGACATAGTGTGTCCCTGTTATCTGCATTTTAACAGGCCCCATTTATTAAAATATTTCCCCTTTTCTCATGCTTGCACCAATATAATCTGATAAAACTCCCAACAGTGGATGTCTCTGAAGTAGCTTTGAAATTAATTTAGGCCCTTGATACCCAGGCTCTACTTTTCCACGCACTGTTATGTCCCACAGGTCATTTCTCATCCTTCTTCAGGAAAAGAAATTCAGCTTTGCTGATGCTGCTTCTGATAAAGTCACAGCACAATTCTCATTCATTTAATTGAGTTCAGAGTTATTGTAAAGAAGAAAGACATTAACATCCAAGAAAACTACTTCTTTTCTGTTTTTTGCCATAACTGCTGCTCTTCCTTGATTTTTCTGCAATGCTGTTTTACCTTGTTTAGCCACTATGATGATTATAGTCTAGGAAACACAGGAGAGAAATTCAGGGTAGTCTTTTCTTTCAATCTGTGGAGGAAGAATCAAATTTGAATAAAAATACAAGCCTGCATCATGGTAACTGTGGTACAGGTAGCTGATCTGTTAACAGCTGTTTCTTCTTTTCTTCCTTTCCTTACATCCTGCTCTTAGCATGCAACAAGACTTGTCAGTCTCAGTGCTGTATTTAGTATTCTAGCAGAGTTTGCTACTTTCTAGCTCTCAATGCCATTAATGAGGCCAATGAGTACACTTGCTAGAAAGCTGTATTTTAAAAAAAATACTGCTTTCCTTGGCATCGTGATGTGATGGATACAAATAACCTTCCTCACCCTTACTGCAGGTGTTTCATTCCCTGTGATGCATAGCTTCTGCAGACTACCTCACCTGTAGCTCACCTACAGGTAGTCTGCAGACTACCTCACCTGAGCTACAGGGCCTGGATAGTGATACCTCTTGGAGTCAGCAGGTCTCTCCAACACCTGCCCTAACTTTTCCTTCATGTACTTCTGCATTATGTAGAGAGACCAACAAAGATGTGCCAAATAGAAAAGAGGGCTGTCCCTCCACTCTGCCAGTGAAAGTGTGGATGAACCTAGAGTATGGGGCTCAGTGCAAGTAAAGTTGCTCAGCAATGTAACTTGCTTCCTATCACTATCATGTGAAATGCTTTTCAGCCTTTGAGTAAACACAACCAATTCCCTTCAGAGTGGATTTTAACAGGAAGGCTACAGGACAGAAAACAAATTATGACAAATCACTGGAGGACCTGGGTGATGTAACATATGAGCTGAAGGTTGATTGAAGTAGTTGATGATGCTAGGTGGGTTATTTTTCATGCTCTGCAAACCTGTACATGAATCTGTGATTTATACAGTATGAGCTACTCAAGTTACTTGAGTATGCTAAAAAGATTCTTATTCCCAAAATATGGTAGTATAAGATTCTTAAAGAGGCAATAGCTGTACCTTTCCCCTGAAGCTCACTAAACCCTCTTGAACTTAGCGTAAGGTTGATCTGTATATTTGTATCATTACTGGTGCCTGGGGTGAATTTATTTCCCAGGAGTTACACTTAAACCTCAGATTTTACAATTTTTGTACAGATTAATTCTTGCCTGATGGTAAGAGGATTTCTCTGTGATACAGACTAAATGGGTACAGTAAGAATTGGAGAGCATCCTTCTAAGTATACAAATCAATGAAGAGAGCATCACTGTTGAGACTAGAGCAGAAGGATCTCCGGACTTTGGGGATAAAAATGCACACATAGATAACTGTCCTAGTGTTGTTTCTTCTGACTGCTGTGGCTTGCAGTCTTTTCTGTGTATAAGAGCGCTTCTGTTGGATCACTGTTGAGGATAAATTTTGAATCCTTGCCAGAACCACAGGCCACATAGCCTGCTGTGGTTCAACGGGAAGCTTGTGTACAGATAAAATATTGAATGAAGACTTTTGTAAAATGTGTCAGGGTAAGATGATTAGCTCCAAAAAAATGTCTAGCCTACTGGACACACTTTCTTCAGACTGACTTTATTTAACACCATGATTTTTGTCAGCTTTTTAATTCATAGTCAGGAACACAATTAAAGAAAGGCAGAAACACTGTCTTAAACCTCATCCTGGGTAAGAAGTATTGTTTTTCTATCTGAGCAGCTGCCTTTCATTTTTCAGATGGATACCCTGGAGTTCCTGGGAGATGAATTCAGTGGAATGGCTAGGTGCCCCTATGATGCAAAGCATGCCAATGTTGCATTATTTGCAGGTAAAGTGATGGAGATAAACTTGCTTTCTGCTCTGCCATCCAGGCTTGCCATAGCACTGTGTCTCTTGAGTCCAGAATGCCAAAATCAAAAAGATGGCAAAGGGAGTGAATAATGACTAAAATAGGGGGCATAAGGAAATCACTTGTATAGAAAGCTTTCCTTTTCTGGGATTAACTTCACCTCCATAAACGTTGCCTAAAGCCTCAATTTCCTGGTTCACTATTTCAGTATTTACTGGTTTCATGAGAATATGATGCCAGCGCAGTATGAAGCATCATTTCTGGCTGCATGCAGCTTCTGCAAAAAACAAGGAAAGTCAAGGCTTGTGTGAACTTTAATGAGAAGTGGGCAGGATATGCTTCTTAACAACTCTAAACTAAAGTTAACCTCCATAATAATAGGAAGTTAGGGAACATGCTGTGGTGTGCCCTTTTCTAAATCTAGAAAGAATGGGAAAGTGATTTTATTTTAAAGTAGAAAACATCTTGATGTGATGTTATCAGCTGTTGTAGATAAAGGAGAGAAGTGTATTGGTTGATAATGATTTATGCTGCATGCAGTTTAATACAGTTAACTCCGATTTCTACTGCAGTTGTTTAAAAAAGTGAGTCGTTATTAATGACACTAATTTGGGCTGTTGATTGTATGGTATTTTTGCACCTCTCTTCCTGAATTCCTAACTAAATTCTTTCTTTATTGAACTTCTCTTAGTGTGAACCCTGCTGATTTTTATTAGATTTGTTTGTAAAATTAGTGGTAAAGATAATACAGAAGTCACCATGATAATGTCAGTCTTCTTCAGCAAGTGTGATACTAGAAAGCAGAGCCTGGCTGCTCACATGGAAATACTTCAGCTAATCTGCTGAAGATTTAAGACTGTGCCAGTATTTCGGTCACATTCAACTGAGTTTGTGCCTAAAGGGCTGTATTAAGTACTACTGTGTTTGAGATGGAATTATCTGCCTCACAAAAGATGCAGGTTTTTATAGCAGGTTCCAAATAAATATTTTTTTCTCTTTATAGTGTAAATAAATGGGTCCTTTTGCTTCAAAAATAATGGTGATGATGATGGTGGTAGTATGTAATTTCTTAATTACAGTCAAAAGAACATAAAGCAGAAATTCTCTGATTGTAGCAAGTAATTCATAAACCATGGAAAGAGAGACACCTTCAGAGAAAGATTTATGCAACTATAGAATTATAGAATCATTAAGGTTGGAAACGACCTTCAAGATCATCAAGTCCAACTGTCTACTAAACATTATCATGGCCTCTAAACCATGTCCTGAAGTGCCATGTCTACATGTTTTTTGAACACATCTGGGGATGGTGACTCTACCACCTCCCTGGGCAGCCTGTTCCAATGCCTCACCACTCTCTCAGTAAAGAAAAAAATGCCTACTATCCAACCTAAACCTCCCCTGGTACAACTTAAGCCTATTTCCTCTTGTCCTAGTACTTGTTACCTGGGAGACGAGACCAACACCAGCCACACTACAGCCTACCTTCAGGTAGCTGTAGAGAGCAATAAGGTCCCAGGTTTTCCAGATTCCCTATCCTTAGGACAGTCTGAATGACCTTTCAGAAGGACCTCTCTAACTCTGTTGTCCAAGAAAGAGTTTATGACCAACTTAAACATTCACCTTCCATGCAGTTAAAGTTTGGTAAGACGATTCTCACTCTGTCACTGAAGTCCTCACTTTATTTGAAAATAAAAAGAATATTTATAGAAATGGTCATACTCTTTCATGATGGTTCAGAATAAATTTTATACCATTCAGATAAATTCTTTTAGAATATATCCCCTAGATCTGCTGGCTTCAGAAAATCACTGATATGCCATACATATTGATACCCATGATAATTTTTCAGAGTGCAGTGAAAAGCAGCTTCAGAGCAGTTTAGGGCACTAATCCAGCTCATCTCAGTCTGTTGGGTGCGCTTACATGTATATAGCTCTTCTTGCAATCTGTACCTATTACAGCTGATATGTGCGAATTGTAGTTGGTTACATGGTCTTCAGGAGCTTGGCAGGAAAGAAAATAAATGTGTGATTGTATTAGGATGAATTCAGACATCCATAGCAAAAAAACCCTCTGCTTTTTATTCTATTTTAAAATTGGTTTTAGTATCTGATTTTTTTAAATTTTTTTTTTCCTGGTTTTGCTAAGAAAACAAAGAAGTTCATTTTTAAATAGACAAATAATGATAGGAATTATGGACTCTGAACAAAGAGTACAGTCCTGCTAATAAAAACCAGTCTCCTTTTTGAATCTTGAGCTGAAACTAAACATTGTCTGTAAGTACAATGAGGAGATCCTGACCAACAGAAACCTCTCTGCTTTGTCTTTGGTATGGCCTCAGTGCTAGCGCCTTCAAGGCCCAGCACGCAACACAATCTCTGTCATAGGAGATATAGTCCGTTCTGATTTCTGTGTAGACACAACAGAGACATGAATTGCCATCCTTGTGATGCAATGCTCATGCATCATGTTCCAAGATCTGTCTCATATGAAAACAGTCCTGTACAGTTACCATGACCCACACACAGATTAGACAACAATTTTAAAATGTTGCTGGAGTTCATGCTTTTACCTCATTCTTTTATTGCATCTTCTGATTGTCCTTAGCGTACCATTTTGTAGACCCTTTCTTATCACTTCTTCTCTGGTTCATTAAGACAGAGGTATGCATAATTCTTGTGGGAAATGTGTAAAACTCATTTTAGAAAAGAAACATAGATAGGCAGTCCTCCTCCATCTACTTTGCATCCCTGTTTCACCTGGGTTCCCTTCATGCTATTTAATTTTTTAGCTAGTGATCTTTGGCAGAGGAGAAGTGCTCTCAGAGGGAGGATTTGCATTAGTGTCAATTAGCTGACAGTCCCTAAGACCTGTCTGATTTTCCCTTCCCTTTATAACTAACAGTTCTGTTGTGGCTTCCCTATATTTATTTTGTTCACATATATGTTTAAAGAAAGCAATTATATTATTCCTATTTCTCCTTTCCTCTTGTTTATTCTATCCTACCTCCACAGAGGGAAAGCTATATTCCGCCACAGTGACTGACTTCCTTGCAATAGATGCAGTCATATACCGGAGCCTTGGAGACAGCCCAACTCTGCGGACAGTTAAACATGACTCAAAGTGGTTGAAAGGTAGATAAATAAACAAAACTAAAAAGGTGACATCTCTAATTAGATTCTTGGATTCCTGACAGACCTCTCCATCATTTCATTTCACCAATTCTTTCTGTTAGAATGAAGTAAATAATTAATATCTTTTACTTAAATCAATCTCTTTTCTTCTTCTCCTGACCAACAGAAACTGCAAGAATGGTACATCAGAATAGAAATTCCAGTGAGATTTCCAAGCTGAAATCCCCAGTTTACAGCTGTTGGTTGTGAAGGTTGGAACTTGCAGGGTTCAGTGTGCTTGGGCTGTGTTTAAAATTATTCCAGACCCAAGAACATGTTAGGTGACAGTCAAGGCTTCATGAAGTATAGACAGTTTGTCCCATAACACTAAGATTCATCAATGAAAATAAAATTATGGGAATATTGCACAAGGCCTTTCTTTTATGGCTCTTAGGGACTGTACAGCTGCCATTGAATTAGGCAATTTCTGTGCTGTAAATACTCTCATTGTTAAGAACAGTGCTGTTTAGCTTCATGTAGGCGTTACTAATCGTTAGCATTTGGAGTGATTTTAACAGTGAGCAAAGCCATAGTTTGAAGTCTTTTCTTCATGCAGAAATGTTTTGCCAGGTGTTGACTTTAGCTGTCCCACTTTGCTTGCTGCTGTAGACGTGTGGGCAGAAAGAGTTATATGGTTTGTTATTACCTCCACACACAGCCCGCATGTCATAAAGAGCACTACTTTGGACCCCTCAGGCATAGCATTATACATTGCCTCTTTACCTTTCCTCGTACTCCATCCAGGGCAGATGTGTTAGTGGTTAACACTTAATGACCTTGCAGGCAGTTACACAGACTTGTCCCCAGCTGTTGAGTCCCCAGACAGTGATTCTTCTGCAGTGGTGATGTTGCTAGTTCTGAAAACTGAGGAAGTTCACATAATGAGGACACTTCACCTTTGGATGTGTACTGTGGATGTATTTGGCATCTCTTTGCATGCTATATGCTAAATGCCTAAAGAGCATGTCTTGTTTGGTTGGTTGTTTTTTTCTAGAACCATACTTTGTTCAGGCAGTGGACTATGGCAATTACATTTACTTCTTCTTCCGGGAAATAGCAGTGGAGTACAACAGCATGGGAAAGGTAAGGGCAAAGACATTGCCTTGAATTACTTTGTCAGATTCAGGGGGAGGAAAACATCTGCTATTCTTGGACCAGTGCTGTTAGAAGTGACCTTGAAATGAGAACCATAAATCACAATGACAAGGTCATCATTTTGAGGAGATTCCTATCTCTCAAGCCAAAAGGTTGGTTGGAGTGAAACATTTCACTGTCTTATAAGGAAACTGGGTGTTTTTATGGTGTGTGATGGGAACTCTTTTCTCAAATCATAAAAAGCACAAGCCAAATGTAGTTAGTTCACCATGGTAGCTAATTGTTAAAAATGTATTCCAAAGCAGAGTGATATTTTTCTTCAAGAAATTTGCATTAGAGTGCTGAGTAAACGGGGGCAGAAATTTTGTGCTCTGCCATTCTGCAAAGAATAATTAAAAACTTACTGCATTTTTGCTAATTTCACAATAGTTTTCTGACTAAGTAGTCAGAAAAGCTGACCAAGGTCACAAAGGTGGAGGGCAGGAATAAAAGCACAGCAAGATTTGCATAGTTCTTAAGTGCTGAAAACACAAGAGTCAGAGCAGGCAGTGTGGGTTGCCAGGATTGTGAATATAAAATGTGCTTTTGTTTGGGGAAATAGAAAGCTAAGCAGTCTGTATGGAAATGAGTTTTATATGGGTTGAGAACAGATCTCCTGAAGGATTTATGTCTGTATAGTAAATGCCACGGCCTTATCTTCTATAGCACACTGTTCCAAAGCTGATTTTTTTCTGTTTTTTATTTATCACAGATTATGGAAACATGGGATTAAATTAAGCACCTTCCTCTGTTATTCCAAAAGTTTTAAAAACAGAATGCCAACAAAGTATTTTAGTTCAAACAAACATTTCATTTTTTCCACTATTTTTGCTTTGCTCCTTCCAGGTAGTTTTCCCAAGGGTGGCTCAGGTTTGTAAAAATGACATGGGAGGATCTCAAAGAGTGCTGGAAAAACAGTGGACTTCCTTCCTCAAGGCTCGTTTGAACTGCTCAGTTCCTGGCGATTCACACTTCTACTTTAACATACTGCAGGCAGTTACAGATGTTATCCATTTCAATGGCCGGGATGTTGTTTTAGCAACCTTCTCCACTCCATATAATAGGTAATAGGTGCAATAACCTTTTGCCTTCTGTTTCCTTTATCTTTTGCTTTTCACTGTGGTTCCTTTTACTTTGTGAAGGTACAAGAAGTGATTGCTCATACGATGTAATTATTATGTACCATGCACTTACTGGTAGTTTGTGTTTCATTTTAAGACACTGTAGTATTGGTTACTGAATTTTCTATCTGATAATTTAGAGAGGCTTACAGCCATATACTATGTGGACACATTCCATGGACTTACTTTTCTTTACATGGGAATAATTCAGACCTGTAATCAAGAAGTTTTGCAGCATTTAATGTGCAGAATGTTGTCTCAAAGAGAAAATATTATTTCTTTTTCTCACAGAGAAAGGACTGAGTCTGTCCTGTTGACATCTAAACCCCCAAGAACCATGTTAGTATTCCTTCCCTTTATTCTATGCATCCCTACTGACTGTTACATTTTCTCCTGGGAGCAACAACATCCTTAACTGTCCTGTCTGCAGAGGAGTGTGTCCAGAACACCTCTGTTTCATTTTCTGTGTGGTTTTCCAAAAGCATTCATTTGTCTGCAGAGAATTTATTACCATTACATGTTATAACACATTTCTCCAGAACTTAGTAGAAGAATATCTGTATCTAATCATTGACATCTTGCAGTGAAGTTAAAAAACCAAACAACATTCTAATTAAAAAATATATCGTTGTTTCACAATGTTTGAGATGAAAGGGGAATTTTATTCTTGAGACTCATCTGGTTTTGCTGTACACTCAACACATCTTGTCAAAGCCTGAGCTCAGTGAGGTCATGCATAGACTTGCCTTCAACTGAGAGTAAGCCCAAGCCTGTGATGTATAACTGCTGCTTTTGACATCAAAACAATAGGAACTGCAATGGAATAACCATGCCACCAATAGAGAATACAGTTTTAAATTAATATGATCTCTTTTTAAGCAAACTGTCTTAATAAAAGGAAGTGAATAACCAGAGATTCGGAATCAGTAAATAGGTTGTATCTTGAGATCATCTCAAAACTGAGAATTGTCCTCCCACTCTGCTAGTATTTCCTGTGCTGTTTGATGAGTAATGCTTTCCCTTAAACCCTACTTCTTAAAATATAAGTACTTGATCTTAAAACAAAGGTACTATTTTGTAGGACGCAGTTTTTGCCAGATGTTGGAAGATGATAGGAAGGCATGTAAGCTTGGAGACACCTCATTAACAGATCTACCTCTGACATGGACACACCTTTCTCATTCCTTTTCTACTGAGGAAAAGCTGCAATAAAACTCTTTGATCTCTGGAACAAAGCTTCCCTCTAGAGTGAGCTGGAAGAGATTCCTCAGTCTAACATGACGCCACTGAGGGCAGGACCTGGTTTTAGTCCAGTGGTTGGGAGAAGGCTTTGCTGTGATCCAGAGCACTCCATCCTTATTGTTTTATGATGCTGTGGACCTGTAAACTGCCATCCTCAAAAAAAGCTGTTTCAGTCTTCTCACCACAACAATCCCTCTATCACTGTGCAGTTATGTGTAGAGTACAGTTCTCAATGCTTTTTGTTCTGTATAGCACACCTCAAGATTTTAAGGTTGGAGTTTTTTTAGGGCTTAATTCAGCAAAGTGCAAAATCTTATCACCGGTATCACAGGGTGTCAGGGGTTGGAAGGGACCTTGGAGACCTTCGAGTCCAAGCCCCCTGCCAGAGCAGGACCATACAATCTGCACAGGTCACACAGGAATGCATCCAGGCGGGGTTTGAAAATCTCCAGAGAAGGAGACTCCACAACCTCTCTGGGGAGCCCTTTCCAGTGCTCTGTGACCCTTACAGTAAAGAAGTTCCTCCTCATATTCAGGTGGAACCTCTCGTGCTCCAGCTTATATCCATTCCCCCTTGTGCTATCACAGGGCACGAGTGAGAAGAGTCTGTCCCTTTCCTCTCGACACTCAGCCCTCAGATATTTATAAACATTTATCAAATCCCCTCTCAGTCTTCTCTTCTCCAGACTAAACTAATCATATCATATCATACCTTAGGCTGGAAGGGACCTTAGAGATCATCTACTCCAACATTCCCACCATGGGCAGAAATGCCTCTCAACTAGATTAGGTTGCTTAAGGCCTCATCCAACCTGGCTTTGAACACCTCCAGGGAGGGGGCATCCACAACCCCTAAGGGCATCTTCTAGCTGGAGTGGATCTTGAGGTGTCTCACCCTAAAGGTGAGGTCTTGTGTGTGGCTGAATACACCACTGCCCAACTCTTATATTCATATACATGTGGCTGCCTCAATTCAAAACTGTCTGTGTATGTAGTATCACATTAATATAGAAGTTTTCTTCCATATAGAAACACAGTCTGTGGAGATCAAAGTAAGACTGTCTCTCCACTTTTTGTTTCCTTCAGTAATAAGCATTTTTAATATTCAGTTATTTTTCCATCAATTTATATACCTTTATGAGTTTAGTTTTATTCACTGTAACAGTATTATCATTCCTATATTTCTTCTTTGGTGTATAATAGCGTACTAGCTAAAAGCAGGATTGAAAGCTTCAGCCAGATGGGTTCATAATATTTACCTGATAAAATCAAGCAGTGAAAGGTAGACATGATTACAGTAGTTCATATGTAAAAGAGTGAAAGATGGGTGGATGGATGGATGGATGGATGGATGGATGGATAATTCATGCTTCCAAGTGACTGACCATAGGAAACCTCTAAGCTTTTCAGAAAGCATGTATGTAGGGTAAGCATATAATTATGTTTAGACAATGTGATCATGCAGTTGCATGCAAGTAATCAAAAAGTTGAAATTTACAACTTTATCATCTAAGAATAAAATTTAATTTGCTACTGTAAATTATTTACACCTCATTGTGTTAAGCAAATTCACAAGCATAGTTAAGTCCTTTCCACTGGGAAAACTTGGTGGAGACAAGGCTGTGGGAGGATGGAAATGCCAGGTCAATGGCACTTTGCAGCATTCTTCCAGTTTAATCAGCACCAACTTCTGAACTGTCTGCAGTGTATTTTTAAATCATGACAAGGACTGTGAGAATTAAAACCAAGAGATGTTGTGATGTACATGAGCTTATATTTCCAAATAATGGGCTCTGAATGACACTATTACTTCTCACGAGTTGCTGGTGGTACCCTGAGTTTCCCATATGCTTTTCCTTCTTCAAGGTTATTGCAATTACTTCTATAAAGGCTTTGAAACAAATTGTGCTGGCAGAAGCTGTGTACTGATTGGTGTATTTCAGGCTTTTCCATGGGCTAGCTTTTCCTGTCAATAATCAAGAGGTTACAGAGTTCAGGACTGAGTAGTCTGTGACAGGAAGACTTCTATACAGTGTGTTTTTCACTCAAGATTTTATGCATAACTTCAGGATGAGTAACCATTTCTGGGAAATGTCACTTTGCAGCATCCCTGGCTCTGCAGTCTGTGCCTATGACATGCTTGATATTGCCAATGTATTTACTGGGAGATTTAAAGAACAAAAGTCTCCAGACTCCACATGGACACCAGTTCCTGACGAACGAGTGCCTAAGCCCAGGTATGTTTCATGTACAGTGATACTGTTCTTTTCCTGTGTGCAGAACAGAGGGGTTTGATAATTTGAAGAGCCTTGGAAGTTGCAGATACAATTGTAGATAAATGCAGTAGCAATAAAATGGAAGTTGAGTTGCAATTACATCTATGGTACACAAGTGAGAATTTTTCCAGCCGAACAAGGTTTGTGTAACATAAATCATGCTAGCATCAGATCTGCTTGGTCAGAATAATCTATCAGTTAAAAGGGGTGTGAGTTGTACACCTGTTGCATATCCATTCAGTAATGCATATATCTCATTACAAAGCCTGCACTAATTCTGCGGCTTTCTCTTCTGTGGTTAACATGCAATTCATGTGCCACAGAGGAAGCATCATGAGGAGGAAAAAAATAGTATTCTGTCAAAATGGAGATTCAGTTTACCTCATTCCTCCTATGAGTTGTTTTCCCTGCTTCCATTTCCTCAGTGTTGCCTGTCTTGTCCCTATTACACTCTCTTCATATTTCCTACAAGCTGCTGTCGACAGCTACTTGTTAAGTCATTTACACCATTTTGCTCTGACAATATGATATACATGGAGGTAAAACAAATTCATGTATCTCAGACAGGCTCTACCACTTTAAAGTGTGGTTTACATTGCTTGTGATATCTTACATAATTTCAAAAGAAAAACACATCTGAAGTTTTATGGTGGCAACTGAGCTTCTGCCTAAATCCAAATTTGGCCCATCATGTTTTAGACTTGCCAAGTATAGTACTCCTGTGCTGTCTTTATTCTGAAGTTTTCACTCAAGAGAAGAGCCTGGTGGTGACTGGAAAATCTGTTAAATTCTATGTCTATTTTCAGTCTGAGCCTTAGTAAGATGCCTGCTAATGCCATTGCTGGGTTATCTTCTAATTTTTTTACTGTTTCAACAACTCATTGACATGATGGACTTCCTTGGTAGTCCAAGGTTGATTGAAACTTTCACTTACAGAGTATTAGCAGGGAAGGGGGAAAGGAGAAGGAGAAATTTTCTCTTTCAGTTGTAAGGAAGAAGAGAACACTACATTATGATTTGGGATGAGCTGGTATCAGGCTAACAGTTATATGATCAAGACAGGATAACACTGTTCCCTCTCAGTCAGCAAAATACAACATGAACTGAATTGGTGAGCACTGCTTCATGTAACATTTGGCCATCAATCTGATTAATTGAAATAATCATTACTTCTAAACTTTCAACTCATGCTGAAATGCTTGAGAGGCACAGGACACCTGTGAAATAATGTCCTGGGGTTTTTTTTCCTTTTTTTTTTTTTTTGATATCTCAGTATGATAAAGAAGCATCAGGGCTTCTATTGACCCTAACATCCTAACAGTTCTCAGAAACATACCAGAGCTTTTCAGGGGTGTCACTTCCTTTTTTGGCTGAGGTGCACAGCAGGATTTACTCAGTTTTATATTTACTCAATTAAACCAATTTTGAGATTACAACAAGATTAACCAAATTATGTGATAAGGGTTTAGGAGGAAGTAGGCCTCCAAATTAGATATACAGGCACTCTAGGCACCACAGTGCCAGAAAGCATAGGTTGTTCCCTGGAGTTTTCTGCAAATGTCACCTCATGAGTCAGTGCCCTTGCAAGGACCTAATAGACTGGTGATGCCCTTGGTTTCTCCTTCTCTCCCTCTGTTGCTGATTAGATATGCAGTTACCAGATAACCATAATATTTTGGGTACAAAGAGGCAGAGCACACAGTCTCTACATGTAGTTTTCTTTGTGCAGCTGTGTAGGACCACACTTATTGATCCAGCTAGTCCCCTCCAGTCCTATGCTACCTTTCTATATAGTATTTGGTTACCTATGGCTTGCATATCTAAATCTAAGCAACAGATATGATAGGACCAGCATCATATTTTGTTCAAGCTGGCATCACTTGGTTGATGTCAGTAGCTCTACCAGTGTCAGAGTAGATAAAAATTGGACACTTCAGTGTGTTTATGAGTGGGTGGTCCATCTTTCATCTTTCTGTCTTACAGTGGCTCAAAGCCTTGAAAAATAATAATGCTTTAGGAAATGAGATCAAATGGACCTTTTGTTGGAGAAAATAACCCACAAAATATTAATAACAGGTAAAGCACTTTGCTGCTGCCTCTGTAGAAATGACCTGACCAGGCAGGAAGGTTAAGTTACCTCTGAGGATGAGGGCAGATATTAGTAACAGGGTAAACAGATTTACATTTAAGTTGTCAAAGAATGATTAAATAACATTTCAGTGAAAGTCCTCAGTGTGCTACCATACTTATCCCAAAATAAAAGAAGGGTAAAACCAGAATTTACATGGAAGTTTGTGGGGTTGTCTTCTCTGACAGTCCACTTTCTACCAGAAAGGACTGGAACCAGCAACCAGAGAAGGCACCTGTGCCAATGGGGAGCATCAAGCCAAATGCAAGCATGCTATGGTGATTAGGTTCCATGTGAGTGGATGAACTACAAACTGTGTGTGCCACACTCGTGCTGAAGAAATGTCTTGGTACTTTTAGCTGACATGTTAAATCCTTTCGAGTAGAGGATAGAGCAGGATTTCAGATGCCCCCTGAGGGACTAAACAAGTCCATCACACTTTTAAATCCTCCATTCAAACCCTTGTAATGCACATTAGATTTCACTGAGGTCCTTATTTAAAAAGGAGATTTACACTAGGCATCAAGTAAGTGTTCTGGCTTTAACCTCTTGTTTTATTTAGGCCCGGTTGCTGTGCTGGCTCTACATCATTAGAAAAATATGTAACCTCTAATGAGTTCCCAGATGATACTCTGAACTTCATCAAAACACATCCACTGATGGATGAGGCTGTACCTTCCATTGTCAATAGACCTTGGTTCCTGAGAACAATGGTCAGGTACGTATCTCCAAGTCAACTCTTGTCCTCATCGTAACTGTCAAGTTGTGCTAATAGTCTTGCTTAGAATTCTCTCAGTCTTTGTAAACATCCTTGGTGTGCTGGGCAGGAATCCAGCTAAAAATGATGGCAGTGCTGAGCAACTTTCAATATAGGGAAAAACTTAAGTCCTTTCCAACCACACTGTGCTGAAAACAGATCTTGGAGGAAATGCTGTGCAGGGAAGGTTGACCCACCTGTTGGCTTATGTGTCAGTGTTTGAGATAGCTCCATAGAAAACTTTGGGCAAGGTTCAGCAGTTAGCCCAGGGCTATGTACACAGGATACAAACATATCTGCCATGATATGTTCACAGGATATGAAGATGGCTGTCAGGATATGTAATGGTATGTTTTAATATTTACAGAAGTGTACAGGCAGAAGTAATCTGTATCCTTTATGTGGCAACAAAAGAAAAATAATAGTGGAGAGATTTGAACACAACTCATAAATCATCAAGCCTCAAATACACTATCTCCTTCCTATCTAAATACATTCCCACTCTGCTGTGGTCACTATACTACTTATCTACACTCCATTTGTGAAGAGAATAATGTGACTACTTTGGGCCTAGAGGTTATGCCAGTCAGAGTTTATCTCTGGAAGGGTCCAACTTAGTTTTACTGATGTGTCTTCTGTCAGGTTTTTATGTCAGGTTCTGTAATTCTGACCAAAGACAAGAGCAGCAATCTCTGCAAAGTGCTTTCCTTTAATCACCAGTAACAGAACTGGTACCAAATCACCAGTACTCATTTTTGGTAAATTATGTCATCCCATGATACAATATCATCTCAGCACAGAACTCACTTAGTGGCTGTTATGTGATTATATTTAGTGAGGTAAAATGATGTTTAGCATCTCACTATCACGCTGGCAGAGCTTTCTCTGCCAAAACAAAAGATGCATATAGATCAGTTATCATTATTGTTGCACTTAATGTGACAGATCTTGAAATTAAAAGAAAAATTGAATGTGCTGGTTTTCTTTCACTGCTTGTAGAAGTCCAGGCTAGTACTTTGCTTTTGATTGAAAGAATAAATCCTAAATGGTTTCAGAGTCTTAGCATCCCTTCAGCTTTTTGCAAACATTTCTGCTAGCTATGGATATGCAGACAAACACACAAAAATTCCCTGCCATCTGGGAAGCCAAACTAGCACAGTCTGTGTCGACTTATACAATTACTCAGCTAGGAAAAGTGCTTAAATATGTTATATGGTTGCTTGAAGGCTACCACACAGTTATCTGAAATGGAAAATTGATAAAATACAAAGCAATCTAATCCCAAGAGTTGCAGAATGTTGTATTGTTATTCTAGGTACCGCCTGACTAAAATTGCCGTGGATTCTGCTGCTGGCCCACATCAGAACTACACTGTGGTTTTCTTGGGATCAGAGAAGGGAATCATCCTGAAGTTCTTGGCACGGACAGGAAACAGTGGTTTCCTAAATGACAGCCTTTTCCTGGAGGAGATGAACATTTACAATCCTGAAAAGTGTGTATCTGGTTCTTTGTACTCATGTTTGGGTGACTTTGAACTTCTGATTTCCCAGAGAGTAGGTTGTCCCATGAAAAGGGAAATGGCTAGAGAAGCCAAGTTTTAAAGTAATTTAAGATTGTTTTGGGAGGGGATGTCTGCTTATCAGTGTCCATATTGCAATAAGATTTTTTATGCAGTATGTGTAGAAAGTAGCCCATCATATGCAGCAGTTGATGGAAAAATAAAAGTGAAGTTCTGCAAAGGAAGATTAATTTTATAATCCTATAAAAAAAATCCCGATTCCTTTCCAAATAACTCAACAACCAGCAAGCTGCTCTCCAAGGGAAATTTCCCACATTTCAACCTTCCTTAAATACGCCTAAGGGGGCTTTGAAGAGCAGAAATTTTGAATATATTTTTGAATACAGAATTTTCAGCAACTTTGAGTGCTGGAGAAGAATAAACACAAAAAATAAAAGGCCATCAGAAAGTGTGTCTGGTGTGCTGTCCCCCTCCACTTATTTCCCTGTCCCATACATTTTTAATACTCACTTATATGTCTGTCCGTGTTTTTAGTGACTATTGTGTGGGTTTTTTCCTTGTCTTGTTAAATTTTACTTTGCTCAGACTTTTGGTTTTGTGGAATATGTTTTGTTTTGTTTTGTTTTGTGTGGGTTTTTTTTTTTTCATTTATTTGTTTGTTGTTTTTTTTCTGTTTGGTTTGGGTTTTTTTGTTTGTTGGGGGTTTTCTTTGTCAGCTTGAGGAATCATTAGGTTTTCATCTGGTTTTCCAGCAGAATTCATTTATAAACATATGTCACTTTTATTTGAATCAGGTGCAGCTATGATGGTGTGGAGGACAAGCGGATTGTGGGCATGCAGCTTGACAAGCCCAGCAGTGCCCTGTACATCGCCTTCTCCACCTGTGTCATCAAGGTTCCTCTAGGACGTTGCGAGCGTCATGGCAAATGCAAAAAGTACATATTTTCTGGTGGCTGTCAGAAGCTGGTGTACTAGGTTTGGGGAAGGTGGGAGTGTTCATGAATGCCACCTTGTGCTCTTCTTTCTCAAGGGCCTGCATAGCATCCAGAGACCCTTACTGCGGATGGGTGAAGGAGAGTGGAGTGTGCACACAGCTGGTCCTTGGCTCCAAGTGAGTAAAGGCTCTGGCTGGAAGGGTCATGAAGCTCTGGCAGTGGCGCCAGGCAGTCTTGAGCAGAGCTATTTGAAACATGGGGCTCTTAGGGAAGGAAAAATGTGGGAAGTGTTTGTTTCTACCTTATTTGCATTCGTCTCTGAAATGTCTCACAATTTTTTTTGATGTGAACGCTCAGCTGATTGGTAACCACTGAAAGAGGAGGAAGAAGAAAATGAAAGAGCTGTACTAAGGTCCGTGTGTTATTGAAAGGAGGGAACTGGATGGGTATGTCTGGACCAGCCCACACTGGAGCCATCACAGCTGATTAAAGAGGCAGTAGAATTCAAATTAAATTACTGAAGCAATTTGTCCACTGAAAACAAGACCAGTCCTTGTTATTTACTGTGCATTACTAAGAGGAATCACAGAGCACAGTAAGACCTTAAAGCAGATTCAGAGAAGTGCTGGATATCCCATTGTTTAAAAGTAGAATTTAATTATTTTATAATAATGAAAGACTCTGAAGGTTTGTTTCAAAGTGGTTACTAAGACCTCCTTGCAAGGGGAAGACCCACTTCAGAGCTTTCATTTCTTCACCACGTCTGACACACCACATGCTTGTTCACTCAGAGGTACAACTATACTTCAAGGTAGTGATGGAAGTATAGCACAAACCACACAACCTCAATAGCCCCACAGTTGGCTACACTTATTTCTGCTTCCATACAAGCCTTCATTATGTAGTGAATGAGTTGCCATCCCTGTGCTTGTGTCTTGTTCTTAATTTGATATTTCAATTCAAGCTGTTTTGTCCACTGAAGATGCTGTAGCTACATCTGTCTGTATATGCTTTACTATGAGAGTGTGGACTGTTCCTGACTGGACATTTGGTAGAGTAATGTTAAAATGCACCGGTGTACACATAAGGTTTTCTCAGCATTCCCAAAGTGCTTGAGTCTTTTTGCACTTTCATGGCAAGTTGTAGGGAACTTCCATACCTTACTTTCAAAAGAAGCTCCCATGTTTATCAATAGATCTGTTAAGACAGGGGGAGCACAGCTTGTGGTTGTGCAGACCAGAGGCAAACAAGGAAGGTCACTCTCTGTCCAGCACATAGCACTTGGGAAGGGGATCCAGATCAGGTGTGTGTCTGGTGAACTTCCAAACTAGCCATCAGGAGGCTGAGATATTAGGTGCTCTCCAGTAGCAGGTGACAGATGAGCAGGAGTTTTAAGAATATGGAGTTTGGAATGAGGTGCCTGCAAGAGTTATTAGGTCTCAAAGGTAGGATCCTAACTAAAGTAGACAAGGCTTCTAAGGCTCTTGTCCCTCACCTTTGACCATATAACAAGCTGGAAGAAGCTTAACTAGGCATCCAAAATCACATGCAGAGGTTAGGAGTGTAAACTGTGCATGTCAGCTAGAAAAGCCTGTGAGTGTTTTGCCCCTTAAGTTCAGTGGAATGTCTCCTGTGGACTGGACCTTACACCTTACAACCTCATTGAGCTCAGTATCTAAATGATTGCTGACATGCAAGTCTGCAAGTTGTCTTCCCCCATCACAATACCTACCCCATGGCTTAGCTTCCTTCTCACATCAAAGTATCAATGTCTACTGTATGGACAAGTTAAGGTAGGATCACAATTGCTTCTGATAATATAGTATAAAAAGAAATAATAATTTGTTTGCCTCCTTTGATTAAGAGGCATTCTTTTTTTTTTTTTTTTTAGTAATAATAAAAAGACAAAGCATCATTAGAAGCCAAGAAATAATTAAGCAATGACGAATAACTCAAATGTCTATGCTGCAACTTTTCAGCCTTTCCGTGGAAGTTCCAAAGAAGTGGCCAGTTTCACAGTGGGCCTTTATTTCAGTTGCACATGTGTTAATTTCTTTGTTATTCATACTGTTTTGTTTCTTTCTATTATTTAGACTGGCATTTGAACAGGACATAGAACATGGCAATACAGATGGCCTGGGTGACTGCCAAAGTAAGCAAAGCTTTTACTCTCTATTTACCATGTGTCACAGCATCCTTCTGAATGCCTCAAATCACCATTACCTGTTGGGCATTCTTTTGTAGAAATGTAAGCCACAACAGGAACAGGAACAGTGGCTAATGATGCAGGTTTAAAAGAGCAACAGTTGTTTAAATGTGTCTGAAGACAACTGCCCAGTTCGTGTGCTTTATACGAACACTGGACTTCAAAGCAGTTATGTAGTGAGGAAACCTCAATGCTAGAGGATTTTGATTATATAAATGACATAATGAATTGAGTTTTCATTGCCTTTATTAGCAATGGTGGTTGGGTTGCTTATGTAGATGTACAGAAGTGGCTTGGTTTCTTGGTGTAGACTGTGACAGGGACTACATTCCCACACAGTAAAATACATCTTCAACTTTAAGTCTGGATCAAGAAGTAGGAGCTACTTAGTTTGTGAATCTTAGTGTATTTTATGCATAGGCTGGACAGCATAGTGGTATTAAGAGTCAGGCACTCCTGATCCTCCCTAAGAAATTTTAATGATAAACCTTAAACATGGACAGTGAGAGTTAGAAGCTTAAATAGTCTTTAAACATTTACATTTTGCACTTATGTACTTAAAAGTGCACAGACTGGACTTCATGCAAAGAAACCTTGCATGCCGATTTCTGAGCCTTCAGGAATACCACCATATGTGTTAAGGACAGCCTTGACAAGGTTGTTTTAATTCTGAGCCCCAAATATTATTCATAAATCTTATAAAATCAAGAATCGCATTATTTTTGGTGCAATTTGCAATGATGGCTGTAGATACAATAAAATTACTGAAACTGAAGAAGTAAGGTACAGTGAGAGAATCATTACTTTTGGAATACAGAACAAAATAACAGAGGGCTAGAGTGTGCTGTGAGATACAGTACAGACCAGAGCCTTCTCATGCTTTGTGCATCCTTGTTCAAGTGCCATTTATTGCTATGATCACTGTGCTTGGGGGTGTACAAGGAATTCAGCCTCTACTGAGCTCCCCATCTTAGTTACACCTTCTTCTGCCTCTGCCCTAAGATAGGTTTATGTTAGCTGTCTCTAAGTTTTTTGAAGGCAGTGTACACCTAGTACCCTCTGTGCTCCCTCTAAAATGGGTTAGCACCAAAATCAGGTCAGTTCCCAGCTGGTGAAACTTTGCCCTTTTCAGACAGTTCTGCTCTCCTTGGACAAATAGGTTAGACAAGCATGGACTGTACCTGATATCAGTTAAATATGAAAGAAGGATAGGAAATTATTCAGATCCCCCACACTGTGCTTTTGGAGAGAGATCTGCTCCTGTACAGAGAACAACAAAGCCCGTACCCTTGCTTAAATCCTTCTCTACCCTGAATGATGCATTGAGCTTTGACACTGCGCAGGGGTAGATTTCGCTCCCTGCTAACCCAGATTAATTTATTTCTTCATGTGGTCTGAGGTTGTTCGAGATTTGTCCGCACTGACTCATGTTGCTGGCTGCATCACTTCTACTGCTTTCCTTTAGATTAGGACTTCATCTTGTAAAGAAAACTGTGACTGGCATTCCCACTTGGTATCCCTTGCACAGGGCTGGTCATGAATACTTTCAAAGACAGACATTGTTTGGGGTATGTCTGAATATTAGTTTTGGCTGGGTCCTTAGGGTAATAATCACATACATATAAGTATCAGCTGAAGCACAAAAGGTTGCTAGCAGCAAACTATTAAAAAGAAAAAAAATGAGAGATAAATAAATAATGATTATTCCCCTGTTATTTGTCTTTCAGATTCCTTCGTAGCCCTGAATGGTAAGGAAGTTCTTAGTTTCATGATTTACTGACAGCAAATCCATTTTGGAGGAATCACTTTTTACTAAACTTTTAAATATTTTCATAGTACTGTTTTACTTAATGTTTCTTCCCAACTTATTTTGTTCATAGACATTTCAACTGCTTCACCCGATCATAAAATGTCATACGACACAGTGTATGGTCAGTTTATGGGTATTTTTAAAAACTCTCCCCAGATCCTTGTGTTACCTAGTAGCTCCTGTACTCAAATAGCTGTTAACACTTTTTAACTTGTTTTGTCTCACTTTTGAGGGCCTGATTCACTAATCACAACTAGGATTAAGTCATACCTTTTGATTTCAATCCCTCTTTTCTAGTCCTCCTTCAAAACTGTCTCCATTTAATTAAAGTCAGATATAGCCTGTTTTAATGGCATGGCAGCATACATAATTAAGAGCATGCTTCATATGAACACTCAAAGGAATACTTAAGTACAGTGATGCATCCTATCTATTTGCCAGGAAAAACGAGATAGTAGCTCACAGCCTACTCATGAGTTGTCGAGACTGGTGTCATAACTGATACAGCAGCCAGTCAGAGATACCTTACGGAAAGGAGCAGAACTGTTCCTTAGTTGCAGAAAGGTCTCTCATAAGGAAAATTAACCTGTTACCCATATGAACTGAGATTGGGATATGCCTCGATTCCTGCAGGTTTCCATCACTTCTAGGGTGAGTCATTCATGCTGTCCATACTTGCAGTATCTTAATGTCCGAATGAGGCCTGGTCTATAAAAAATAAAAGGGATTCTCATAGCAAATTAAATGACCTGATCTGAAGAGGAGCATTTCTGCAAGCCTACAGTAGCAGTTTCCCATGAGGCAGCCATTAATCTGTGCTCAAAGTACTTTCCACCTCTTTGTTCTGTATATTTGAAGTGGATTATGTTGGTACTTGGTGTACAGAATAAATGTTTTCATGAAGCATTACTGCAGAATAAATAATCACTTTAAATTCAAACCAAGACGTATACTGCAATAGTTTCTCTTTATAGACGTCCTGAACAAAGACAAGTACCCACAAGCTAAGGGGATGTGTGGTATTTCTCCCAGTGAAGTCAATGGCAAATTTCACATGGGATAGGAGCTTGCTTGTGAAGTTGCTTTCAGACTTTAAAAGACTAGCAGTTCATCAGAGCTAGGGCAAATTCACTATATATTTGACTGAATGTAGCAAGAGGTAGGTTAGTGTGCAGCTGCAGTGAACATTTAATTGGATGTTTCATCTCATGCCTGCAAAATATGTCAGTACAAAACAGAACCAATGACAGCTCAGTACAGCAAAATATAAATAACTGGAGGCATCATAATACAGTTCAACATTTGTAAAAATAAATTCAAATCCCCATGTTGTTTATTACCAGGAAATGGAAAATGTGTAGGTGAAACTTGTTTGAAAGTATGATAATGAAAACCAGTGAAGGTAATGAACAAAATCAAAGACAAGTTGAGGCTTACTTCATAATGTATGGAAGACTCATGGTTTCTTCTGCATATAGAGCTTGTACTTTCTTTCATTTGAAAATTGCTATATTTCCAGTGCACAGAGCAGTAATTAAAGAACAGTAATAATAAAATCTGTACTGCTGAATGTAAAGCAAATGGCCTTGGGCATAGTGCTGACGTGCCAGTAATATTCTAGGTTTCCTGTTTCTAAGCACCTTCTTAGACTATATGGTTATAGCTGTGGGGTTGTAGTTCTGGATCCCGTCAGCTACCATATTAGTAGGGACTTGACTAAAAGTTGGTATCTTAATCTGACTGTGAAAGCAGAAAAGCAATTCAAGTGAGAAGTAGCATGAAAAAAAGCTACAGTCCCAGGGAGTAACAAAAGGAAAGTCCAAGGTAACAAAAGGAAGTCCATTTTACAATCCACTATGTCAAGCCCAAAGACAGACTCCATGAATTGACCCAGCTCTTTAAGTAATACTCTACAGACAGACAGAATGGAGAAATGCTGATCCAACATTAACATTGGTTCCCAATCTTTCCCTGTCTTTCACAAATGTTTTAATTGACCGTCCTCAGGTACATCCTTATAATGTAGTCTCTAGGCAAATCAGCTCTTCGTTTTTGGGTTTAGTTAGAATACCCATTCTGGTATTACTGCAAGCAGTCCTTCTTTTCACCTACCATGGCAAAATATGAAAGGAAATGTGCTAGTCACATCTATTGATCTTCCAGGAGTATAAAAAATTCCAGCACGAGGTAGTAATTCATCTCAGTAAACATGCTCGTGTTTGCAAACAATAGTGACTTCTCTGAGTAATTTTTTTCTTGAGACAACAAAAACTTTATAAATGTTGCTTTTTAATGTTGCTGAGTACATTAAATGCATCAGTAAATAGCATTTTGTAATAGATTAAACCTCGGAATGCTGGGATATAACAAAATACCAGCTGAATTCTCAGGATGCTTTTGGATTCAGTGGGCTAAATATAGCCAAAGACATCTGAAGCTCCAGTTGCAAAAGAAGTCTTAATGCCTTATTCCCTTGATTTATTCTACTATTAATCAGCTGACATCAACAGACTTGCTGCCAATCTGTAGCACCATGAATGGAAGGAGAACCAAGCCCTTAATCTTTGTATTCTTGTCATCATCCTGCTCCTGAATTTGGCAGGTGGACCCCCTTTTCTGGGACTGTCTCATGTGACTGGTTCTAAACAAGTAAAGTACGAAGTCCACACAGGTTAAATTGCATCCTTTTTGACACCCAAGAAGACAGCAGGCTGAAGATCTGACCGCAGAAGTTTGGAGAGAAGTAATGCAAAAGTCATATATTGAAACAAGGAGATTAGGCTAGATTCCTCTGCAAATTTTTAAGCAGCTTCAGTTACCTTTGGAAACATCAATTCTTAGTGAATTGGGCCCTTATTTCACCCCTAGCCATAGTCTTTTCTCCTTCTTTAGTATTGATTTTGCCTTTCCCTCTAATTGTCTAATTAGGTTGATATAACTGTTAATAGGATAGTGTGCAGACATCTTAACCTCTGAGAACCTAATGACTTGTGCATATTAGAGCAACTATCAAATATGTATTGAATCCCTGTCTTTGTTTTAAACCTTGGTTTAAACACAAAAACCTCCTTATATTTTAGAAGTGCACTTTTGAATGAGCTATAAAGAAGTGCAGCCCTTCTGAATTATTATCCGTGTCTGTAGACACTAAGTGCTTTTACCCTCCTTCTGTTACTTGCTTACAGCACTCCAAATGAAAAATTTTTGCAAATAATGGAAGCAACTAAAACAGATTTCTTAAAAGTGTGTCTATTTTGATGTTTACATGTTTTCTTTAAACAAAGAAGTTTGAAAAGCACTGTGTCTGCTGTTTTTCCAGGTTTGTTTAAAAACAAAGGCATGATTGGATATTTTTAGATGTTTAGTTATTAACCAATATTAACATAGAGGTACCAGCCACATCCCAGATATGCTAAAGCCTCTTTAAATTGCAGAGAAATCTATTTGCACAGTCAGATGGTAAAAATCATATAATGGAAAAAAAAAAGCCCACTACGTGTTGTGAAGCCCACTACGTGTTGTGAACTATGTAGCACATTGTAAAGGTTTAAAAATGTCTGTGTGTGAGAGGGCCAGGACTGGGTTGCCTTCCACTTCAATCTTTTCTCTGTTTATGAGAGAAACTTAACTAGCTTGTACAGTTGTGGTGCCACTCTGCTCAGAGGTGAAATTCACCCAGCAGGACTGGCTATTAAGGCATTTGGAGTGATACTGCTTATAGGAGCAGCCAGCGCTGTGTTTGCAGAATTCAGCTCTAACATGAGTGGGACAGGCTGTTAAGGTCTAATCTGCTCCTGCCCTGGTTCCTCAAAATCAACTGGAAGAAAGTTTCTCTTTTAGGTGTGGAAGGTTGTTTCTCACTGTGCACTAGACTAACACATTAGTTTCAGAACAAATGGACTGATTTCTTGCATTTATGTGACACCCTTGTCTACCTAACAACAATCTGCTACACATTAATATTTTCACAAAGCCTTAGCTTTCCATTACTAAGAATTTATTGATGTATTTGCACCATATGGTTCAGGATTTTTCTTTTTTTCCTTTTTTTCTTTTTTTTTTTTCTTTCTTTTTTCTGTTTTTCTTTTTTTTTTTCCACAGTAAACGTGTCCCTTTGGCATATATTTCCTCTAGATTACTGTACTAAGAAAAGTTTTTCTTTAACCATACTTACGTTTTTCCTTATATGTCTTCCCATATAAGCACACCTAAAGTGCAAGTGTCTGGACAGAGATATGGGCACATAAATGTATATCAAACACAGGCATAAAATATGATTGCTACTTGGCAAGATTTTCTTCTCTTTTACCTCCTTATCAAGCTACGTTGAATTGTTTTCTTATGTTGAGTGCAGCACAGTTTGTAGGCTGACCAACTATTGTACACATTATTGTGGTTGCTGAATGGGGTGTTAACTTGAAGACTGCAACCCCATGAGTGCTGGCACTGTGGTTTAGTCCTTAGGGAAAAGAAGACATGGAAATGTCATCATTTCCATTTTCTGACCTGTTCTCTGTCCCATTATTTCTCTTATTTCTCGGGGACGAGCACAGGAATTGACAAGCGTAAAATGCTGTAGAGGTGAATGCTTTCACGCTCTGGCGTATTCTTTCTTCAAGAGGGCATGTGTTTTCAGTTGCTGGACCTCTACCTGTCCTTTTGGAAACAAGTAGCCCTCCTAGGGGACTGCTGTGGAGCAGGCAGCATGTTTGGGTCAGAGTCCACCATCGATCTAACTCTGTTTTACCAATGTTCCCAAGCCATGCTGTGGTTTATGAAAACCTTTTAAAAGTGGATAATGTTTGGCTTCTCATTTCTATTTGAGTGACATTAAAAGCTCTGTCTCCAACAAAATGCAGTCTCTAATTTACCATGTTAAATAAAGACAGCTGGAAGAAAGCACACTTCCTATCATGACAGGTAAAAAATAATCCACTTCCCTTGTCAGTATAAGCCTTCAGCCTGAGGTACAGAACTAAACTGTGCTAATAATTAGCAATAGTAGCTGAAGTTTGACTTTGCAGTGAGAACACTGTGAATATGACCAATTTTCCCTGCCACATGTACCAGATACCTGAGTTAGTTGTGTACTGGACATGGACACAACAGTCCAAACTGCTGCCATGTATAATCCTGCTCAGTAAATCAAAAGGGCTCCTCAAAAATACACAGAGGTTCACAGACGTTTTCATCCATTAAGATCATTAATATTCTTCAGGACATCTTTCAATCATAGCAGCATCTTAACAGAAGTTTCAGCCTTTTTGCTGACTTCATCAGGAATTCAACCCCATGAACCTGGTGAAAGGGCTGGATAAAATGAAGCACATAGGTGCGCTAAAAAGCTTGGTAGCATAGATGGCCAGCATTTAGATTTTTGATTGCTGGAGTGGAATTGGGAACCTAGATTCATCATCTCTCTCTGTTCTTCTGAGAGCTGGGGAAGGACAGCTTTAGAAGAATTTTAAAGCAGCTTTTTTGAGATACAGCTTCCAAAAGCTGTATTCTTTCACCAGGGACTGTTTAAAATAAAATACATAGGAACAGACTCTATCTGCCCAGCTCTGTGCCTTGTCCATGAGGCTTTAAATTTGGGGTCCTTGTGGTGCTCTGCTCCAGTGAGTCTCGAATTATTTTTCTGAGCAGTGAAACATCATCAAGGGAAGGAGCAGAGAGAGGGTTCCTGCTAGGGCAGTCTGTAGCCTGGTGATTGGACTGCTTTCCAAGGCAGACTCACATCTAAGGAAGGAAAATTAATTTGCTGGGCTGTTAAAAAGGAGGCAGGAAAAAGGAGGGCTGCTGTCAGTCTGTCTGGTGTTATCTGAAGAGAAAGTGTTATCTGCCATTCTGTCTGTGAATAATCCAATTCTGTTAGTGTTTGAGCATGTTTCAAAAACCCCTCTTTTTGATGGGCTCTTTCAAGGAAGTTAGGAGAAATATAGTTATTCCACATCATATTAGCTAGGAGCAGAGCTCTCTTGAGTCCTGATGAAAATAATTCATTTTATTGCACATGACAGAAGGACACTTTCCAAGACATGTGCGATTTTACAGTCAAAATGCTGTAGAGTAGATGGAGTTTTGGTGCCCTCTCCCCAGCAGCAAAGGAATATCCAGACTGGGCCACTGGGAATTCCAGACTGGAGCCATCATAGAGATAGTAGACTCCAAGCACTCCAAGCATTCTGGATGCTGATGTACTTCTCAAGATCAAGCTGCAAAGGACATATGAGTCTACAAACATGCCTCTGACCTAGCCAAAACACTGTTAAAATTGTGCAGTGTTTCCAGCAGGGCATGTCCTATGAATGTGCTGTTTGTTAGGGTCTATTTGGCAGGTGAGGAGCTCATGAGCTTTATCCAGGACAATGGTAACAGTGTCTAGAGTACTTGTAATAGAAAAAGCTTTTGAGTCCTCTGTCTAGCAGCTGCCGGAGTCACAGGTTCTTGGACAGATCTATGTTGGAAAGCAATGTATCCACTGTTACTCTGAGCAGAAATGATGTTTGGTTTCATGCTTATCTCAAAGCCATCAGCTCAGACTGAACCAATAGCGAGTGTGGAAGTGGGTGTAAGCAGCTGACAGGCCCTGCACATTAACCATCCAGAGAGAGATGCCACAGTGCAAGCACAGCAGTGCTGGGCAGTCCTTCATTCCTTTGGAGGCATGGGGCAGAGAGCCACTAATGTCACCATTTTGTAGCTCCTCTGGCATTCCCCTTCAGTTTTGCCTGTCTTAGAAGTTGTTCCATTTTATATTGTTTTTAAAATTACTTTAAACTAAGTCAGTAGCAGACAGCATGGGCCGACACTTCACTGTCAGTCAGGCTCATATACTGAATCCAGCCAGGATGAAGTGTACTCACCATGTTCCACGTGCATTTAATTCTGTTGAGTAAAAGCACACAACTGCCCGCTCAGCAGCAGCCCTAGGCATACACGCACCTCTTAATACCATAAAGAGGAAGGTTCAAATCCCCTGTTTCCCTGGGGCCATTCTTTGAAGAACTTTTGAAACACTGCTCAGCCTAAGACAAGATGTTCACCTGTCACAGAAGCAAAGCAATGCGTGCGTTCCTGAGTGTGGGGAGCTAGTGTGGTAAGTGACTAATGAGACTTGTCTTCCCTACCTGTATTTATAATGTAAACAGGACACTCCAGTTCCCTAGTCCCAAGCACCACCACTTCTGACTCTCGCGCTCAACAGGGTTATGATGCTAGGGGACGCATGCTGGATTGGAAGGATCCTGTTGATTCATCTGAAAGTACAGATCCATATGTGGCAGTTTCATCCCACAATCATCAAGACAAGGGTAAGGCCTTGGAAATGACATCCTATGGTGAGGAGGGAGGGGGAAGAGGAGTAAAGTGTAACTGCTTCCAGCTGGCTCGGCGTAACATGTAATGAAATTCCTGTGCTATAATTAAAAGCTTATCGTAAAGCCTGAAACTAAACAGCCAATCTCAGACTCAGTCCTAGATAATTCACTGTCTAAGGAAACCACACAAAACAAACAGAAGTATATGCCGTTGCAAAGCATGTTATGCTTGTGTATGGGAAGAAGGGAAACAGTGAGGATTTAGCTTTCTTTATACTTGATCTGCCCTGTTCTCTGGAAGAGGAAGGTCTGTGGCTTCCCATTTTCTTAAGGTTGCACTTTTATACTGCCTTTTTACCAACAGAGGTACTGATAGTCTGCTCAAATTTAACCACCAAAGTAAAATGCGCAGTAGTCCTGTCCACTAAGCCCTAAGCCTTGCTGTCTTCAGTGAGACCTGAGGATCAAATACCTTGGAGAGTGGGGGCTGAGGAGGTCATTAGTGTATTTTAAAAGATGTGGAGGTGACTGCTTGTGGGGAGAGATTTTATGTTGCATTTTTAAAGGACCAAAACGTTGGGATTTAGTTGTCTTGGGTCTAATAAATGTGACAGTCCTGTCCTTTGGCCTCCAGTCTCCCTTTACTATGCATACAGAGAATTAGGCAGAGAAATGCCTAAATCTGCCAAGCAAATATGCTTAGAGAAGAAGAAGCTTTGCTTCTGTGTAAGGATGGTGGTGCCCTCTCATTTTTTCTTGGCTTTCATCTCATCATTCTTCCAGCTCCTTTTGATCTGTGTCTCAAAGAGTTTAAAATGGTTTCTTTGTAAACAGAGGAGTTAGGTTCAAATAGCTCCACTGCCTAGAGAGACATGAGTCCTTTTTATTCTTCTCCAGGGTGTTCTTGGATCGCTTCTTTCTATCTCTTATCTGTTGAAGATGTTCCACTCTGTATGGACTAATTAAGTGCTCAGTGGGCCAGAAGGAAGATGGGTATGAGCAAAACACTTGCTGAGTGGTTAGGCCATTCATCAGGGGCAAGAACACACATGAGCTTAAGTCCTTTCTGCTATGAATACTTGATATAAAACACTTAAAATATTAATTGAAATGTGGATTCCAGTCTCTATTGTTCATGCATTTTACATGAAAAACTCATTAGACAAAAGCATCAGCTGTTCCTGGAGAAGCTACTGTCATGCCAGACCTGCTGATTTGCATTGTCTGTCCAAACTAGTAGGTTACTAAATCGTATTCCTTCTCCCCTGTCTGACCCTGAGAATCTTGAATTCTCTGCATTTTCTGTGGAGACTTTCAGCAGCAGATGATGAACACGTTATTATTGCAGAACAGTCTTCAGCAGAGCTGCACAAACAACTGGCAGCGGTCCGGACCCAGACTATGAACTCAAACCCTGTTATTAACAACAGCCCCAGATACACAGTGCCTCCCACCACACTGGGATATCCTGAATTTCTCACTGAACTCCCCAGGATTGACTTCAAAGAGCTTTCATTTTTCCTAGTCATGAAGTCAATGGGTGTCACCTGGCTAGCCCATCAGAGATGAAGCCTGAAGTGCTTCTCCAGCTGAGGAGGCTGGTCAAATTAGGCAGGAGATGCAGTAAAATTTCCTGAGATGCCATGGCAAACATTAATCTAGTAGCCTTGGCTGTTAGGCTTGGTGACAGGAAATAGAATATGAAGATTTGAATTCCCTCAAGCAGAGGATGTGAACTTGTATCCAACCTCCCAACAATTAGTTTTTCCTATAAAAAAAAGGGGAAATAGCCATTTGGTCTTCTTCCTTCAACTGGGTTTTAGAAGTGGCCCTTATTTGAACAATCTTTGCAGATATTCTAGGAGAATAACTGCAAATCTAAAGCAAAAAAGTGAATTTCTAGAACCTTATCAGACTTATACCTACACCCTGCAGACCTGTGGGTTGCTGAGCCTCCAAAGAATTTGAGGCAGCTGCAGTACTCAGACTCAAACCAGTAATTTAGGGTGCAAGGTACTGAAGATGAAAGCTCAGATTCTTAAATCCTACTTAAGCTCAGTTTGACATACTGTCCTCATTTTTTAAATTCCTCAGCCCTTGCTCTTCAGCTGTAGAAGGGCAATTCAGAAAAAAAAGTGATTTCTGTGTATCACATGTGTAGAGGAGGGAAGGCAGATAAACCTGCATGCCCTTCTAAAGATGGAATGTGACTTACCTAGCACTCCTCTTTCCTTTCAGCAATAATTTAGTGATTATGCCGACAGCCAAAAAAATAAGGCTTTTTTCTTTTTCGTCCAATCTATTAGTAGCCCCTGGTATTGCAAAGGATTGAGGTAAGAGACCATTTCTTAGAAAATCTAGTGTTCCCTCTTCTGAAAGTAAATGGTATCTTTCCTTCCTCCACTGTGAGAGAAGATGTCATTAAGCATATTTGATAAGAGAGAGAGAAAAAGGGAGGGAGGGAGGAAGAGAGGAAGAAGATCCCTAAACCCATCTTTTCTGCTGGCATCAGACAGGGGAGCACTGTCAGAAACCACTGAGAGTGGAATGTCTGGCCCTTTATATACACAGTGGAATGCAGAGACATACATGCATTGCAATTGCACTATTTGTTCTGTGTGGATCCCTTCCTCACAAATCTTTTGCAAAGCAGTGTTTAATAGATAGAAAGCTAGCCCTTAAAAGCATCTTGTATAGCCGTAGCAGCTTTCAGAAGAGCATGCAGTGAAAATATTTATAACTGAATAGCTGCTGGATTCTAATCATTTTCACTTCAATTCACTGATAAGGTGGCTTTACATTCAATAGTTCCCTCCCCAGGGAGTGATGGTTACCAAAGAGCCTTATTAGCACTTGAGAGGATCATTTAAATAACCTGCATTCTTTGGTACCTAATTACAAATATTGACAAAGCTGGAAGCAGTCCACACACAATCAAAACAATGGCGGCAGAGGTGACCGCATGGTTGTTTACCATTACCATCTACTTCTGTGTTGTTAGCCCTTGCTTTGCCCAGTCAGAGCCGGTTGGCTCTAAAATTACTATTGATTTGTTGTTTTAAAAGGGCAAAGGAAAGAGTTCTTACACAAAATTAAATCAGAAAATGTTACACTTACTATTTTTTTAATCAAGGTTTTGTTTTCACTTTTGCTGTGGTTTCTTTTACTTTTACATATTCACAAAGAAAAAAATTTCAACATTTTGTCTTTGTTTTGCAAGGTGTGCTTTGTGTTCTTCATTGGTTGTGTCTGATCCTTTGGATAGTGTTTTCTTTTTTTTTTTGTCCTGTGCTTGCAAACAGTTTCCTACTGATTGTATTAATTGTACAGAATCCACTTGCTGCTTTCTTTTCTCTAACATGGGTGCATTGATGATGTCACATCCATATGCTTCACTTTTAATTCAGTGCAGGCATCTTGGGGAATATCTGTGGGGGTGTGAAGAGGGGGTTCTTTAAAAGGGTTGACTCATGGGAATGTGACATTTGTGTGCCACAGCTTTAGTAGCTAAATATACTCTGGGATTGTTTTTTTTCTGAGCTACATCACATTTCTTGCCAAGATGAAAATGTGTAGTACAACCCATAGAGTGGGAACTATGCATTGCCATCCCACTGGCATTTTCATTTTGGCCATTAAGGAATCTGCCCTTCCTATTGCAGAATGGAAATAAATAAATAATCAGCTCTGATTGGGCAAACTGCATCTGTATTTCCTCTTCCATTTCCTCATCAGAAAACAAAACAAACAAACAAGCAAGCAACAAACAAAAAAAACCCTACGCCATGTTCTAGAGTATGTTTACATTTTGTTTTCTTTCTTGCTGTGTTTTAGTGTTAATTTAATTGTCTATTTCTCACCTTTGTTGAAACAGTTTCCTTAATCTTGCCATCTAACCTTCCCCCCTGCTGCCATTGTACTTGGTCTCCCTCCCTCCATGGTTGTGAAGCTCCTCCTGTGGAGCACTCCAAGGCTTTACCCTCTACACCCCAGTACTGACATATCACTGTGTCTCTGTAGTTGTCCTACTAATGAAGTGGGGAGTAGATGCATAACCCTTGTAGAGAGGCCGATGTGAAGAAAAGAACATGATTTTCTTAAGGTGTAGCTGGTCTTGTTCGTGATTACATGGTGCGTTTGTCTG